>CAWUFW010023699.1:0-71263 GCA_963921515.1 Calotriton arnoldi | reverse complement strand
ATAATTTTCTGAAATGTCTGGGTCTGGTAGTTTTCCCTTGGTGGCAGTCTACCCAAGCACGAAAAGTTCAGCCATTCACCATGGCAAGTTAGACGATACTGGGATTTAGCCCCACTCTCCTGGCCCATTTGTGAAAATAACACCCAAAAGAATCAAATGTCCTCCTCCTAGCCGTTTGGGATGGGATGTTTTAGTACTCAGGGTAGCAGAAAGATAGTTGAGACTTCAGGGGTGAGAGTGGGGTTTGATGTCAGGATGGGCCAAAGCCACCCTATTATTTGATGAAAAAACACAGTACTACCATCCAGTGGGCTCTCTGCCACCCGAGGGTAAACTGGGGGCAGACTCCCTCTGTGCCCTAATGTCAAAGTGCAACACTTGCGCTCCTTTCTTTTGACCCAAATGCAAAATCCCTAGTGGCTAGTGGACTTTCTAAAAAGGGAGCAGGTTTGGGGCAACCTCCCCAAATGGGACAAGCTTCCTATCTATCTCCAGGTGGGGCAGAACAACACTATTACCACTAGTGGGGCAGGGTTATGGCTTGATGCTTGGAGAGACTGCCCCATCCTTTTGTCTGTTTTGACATGATTTTGAAATCCCCGGTGTCTAGTGGGCTTTCTGCCCTCCAGAGGGGCAAATTGAGGGCAAACCCCTTGTATGCTCCTAGGAGAGGGGTAGGAACTTCCTTTTGGAGTAGGGTATGGCCAATGCCAGAGTGCAACACGCGCACCCCTTTCCTTGCGCCAAATGCAACATCCCTGGTGTTTAGTGGACTTTCTACCCTCCAGGGGGCAGATTTGAGGCAACCTCCCCAGTTGGGACAAATTCCTTTCTTCTCCCAGAAGGGCAGAAAGACAATATTGCCCCTTCTATGGTGAGGCATGGATCGATACCACAGTAAGCAAATTGGGGGGCAAACCCCTTGCCTGCCCCTGTTGGGGCAGAAAGACTGGCTTGTCCCTTTTGAGGTAGGGGTGTGGCCAATGCCAGAGACCAATGCCTGTCCTTTCTTTTGCCCCAATGCAAAATCTCTAGTGTCTAGTGGGCTTTCTGCCCTACGGGGGCAGACTTGGGGTGAATACCTTTATCCACCTTCTAGGGGGTGCAGAAAGACTGTCTGTGCCTTTTTGGGGTGGGGCCATGGCAATGCCATGGTGGGCAGCCCCCATCCCTATTTTAAAAAAAAAATTTCCTGGTGTCTAGTGGGCTTTAGAAAGACTGTCTGCATTGTTTTTGGGGCGGGCATGACCATGCCTATTGGAGGGCAGCCCCCACCCCCATATTTGTTTTTTATAATGTTCCATGCTGTCTAGTGTGTTTTCTGCCCCGCCTCCAGGAGGGCAGATCAAGGGAAATTAAAGCAAGGATGACATTTTTCAGGGGGTGGGGAGCACATGCCCTTGCCCAAGGGCCCACTCTTCAAATTCCCTGTTGTCTAGTGGGTGGATCCCTACTTGAGGCTCTCTCTCCTGTGGCACCCCAAGCAGTGATCCACTGGGCAGGGATGTCATTAGAAAGCAGAGATTCTCCCCTTTGCAACGATACCTCTCACAAGAGAATCAGTGCTTGGGGAAGCAGAGATATGCCCCCGAGCACAGATGCAGTGAAGGTGGCTCGTTTTACTTTCACTTTACTTTAATTATGTCAGCATGCCCTATGCGTTCATCGTCATTACAGTAAGCAAAAAAAAAAGGCTCAGGCTGCCAAGGAAGCTCTTTTCCCAGGCAGCCTGAGCTAAAAATAAAATAAAGGAATCACTCCGGTGCAAAGCACTAGAAGGGCTTTTATACATCTCCCCAGTGTCTGCCAATGGCCGACAGATGCACACGTTAAATGTAATAAGGTAACCGAAAGTTATCCTAAGGGAGAGGAAGGACTTGCTACAGTGAAAAAAGAATTTGAGAATTTTTCACAACCAGGACATGTTAAACTTAAAAGCACCTGACAAACGTTTTAAATACTGTAGGAAGCTGGCTCTGTATATGATATTGCAATTAGGTGGTAATACCGTGCACAGAGTCCAGGGGTTCCCCAAAAGTGTACAGGGCTCAATGTGAAACCCAAAGTGCTCTATTAGTGGTAGTGTGGGAGAGCAACCTTAGGCCTAACACAGAGGCGTGTAAGACATGTATTACAAAACAGTTATCAATAATGGACACACGACTCAAGAAGGAGATCCATACCAATTTTATAAAATTATACTTTGTTTGTGTTTTATTTTCCGACAAAAGTCTTCGTAATAAGGTAAGTACGTTTTTAATTAAAAAGACTTTTCACGTTGAAATATCGACACTAAGAAACATCTTTTCACACAGTTCAATGTTATTCTATGGGGAAAAAATTATCGCAGTTAAACAGGTAAGCATTTAACTTACAATCTCAGTCTTTGGGGCCAAAAGACAGCAGGGGCAGGAGTCAGGTGAGTACCAAAACTGCACAACCAACGGCACACGGCCAGCCGGGTGCAGAGGTCAAAATCGGAGTTCAGCCCAATGCTTTCCAATGGAGACAGGGGGTGCCTGGAGCCACACTGCTTGCAGGTAAGTAGATCGGTTGCAGGGGCCAAGCTTTGGGGGTTAGGTTAGGCACAGGGGGGCCACAAAGCAGCACCAAACATACACCACCGGCGGCACAGGGGCGGCCGGGTGCAGGGTGCACTTTTGACATCGGGCACCCAATGCTTTTCAAAGAGGATTCTTCTTAAGGCAGCAGGTGTGACACCAAAGGTGGCAAGAGGAAGACCAATGACAGCAGAGGTACGTTGGGATGTAGGGGGTCGTAGGTGCACCATCGGTTGAGCTCACCAAGGCCCAGGGGCTTTGGGTGGAAGGGTGCCTTTAAATGTCGGAGTCCCCTTACGGGAGCCAGTCGTGGTCGGGGAAGCCTCTGGATTCACACTGCAGGCGCCATCGTGGAGATCAGGAGACGTAAGCCAATGCTGGCCACGAAGTCAGGATCGCTGGGGAGACTTCACTGCACAGGTGAGCCACTCAGACTCAGGCCGTGAGTGTTGGGTGCAGAGTGGGCAGAAGACGCAGATCCACCTGGCTCCGGAGTCCATGCAGTAGGTTTCGCAGAAGCTGGAGACAGGCTGATAGGGCTGGGGGCAAGGCAGTCTCCATCTTCAGTCTTCTCTGCAGGGTCCTCTTCTTTCTTCTCAGGTCATTGCAGATCTGAGTTCCAGGTCTGGGGGAGCCACCTAAATACTAAATTTAGGAGGCGGTTTAGGGGAGTAGAAGGTAGGGCCAATGGGCACCTCAACTGGGGTAACTACACCCTCTAATATGCCATCCTCTTGTGGGAGGCGGCATAGACCTAGCCCTGATTGGAGGGGTCCCCCCATCTTGAAGATGGCGGGGACTGAAAGTTGTGCTTCACCTCGCCTCCCTCACCTTAGTTGTGGAGTTGGCAGAGGTGGGCACAGCTCCTATTTTTTTAAAATTTTTCCTGCCCAAAGTGGGGGTGTAAACCATTGGCTGCCATCTGCTGCTAGCAGCAGAGGCTGGGGGTCGCATTGCAGAGGCGGAAGGCCTTTGAAGCTCCCCTCTTCGAGCACTCGCCCACCCTGGGGTAGGAGGCACAACACCTCTGCCCAGGATGTGCATTGTTTCTGGTCCCAGAGAGCAGGGGCTCTCTACCCAGGGGTCCAGAAACATGTCTGGTGGTGGCTGGCTGCCTACAGCCAGTCAGAGACCACACCAGGTCTGGCAGGTTTTCAGGGGGTACCTCTGAGGTGACCTCTGGGTACATACATGGTACAATAAATCCCACACTGGCATCAGTGTGGATTTATTGAAAGGAGTAGTTTGGTACCAAACACTTCTGTATTCAGTAAAGCCATCCTGGTGCTGTGGAACTCGAGTTGTCGAGTTTCCAGCCCATGTACTCTCTATGGCTTCACTGGCACTTACAATATTAGGAAATGGACCCAAATATTGTAGGGGCATATCTGTTCATGCAGATATGCCCTCACCTGTGGTATAGTGCACCCTGCCTTAGAGCTGTGAGGCCTGCTAGAGGGGTGACTTACCAATGCCTTCAGGCAGTGCTAGTTAGCATGGTACCCAAGCAGGGTGCCATGTTGACTTTGTTGTTTTCTTCCTCAATGGGGCATGCAAGCTGCAAAGGGAGTGGCATGGTCCCAGTGAGGGGGGTCCTAGGGGACCCTCTTCAGCTCCCAGGCCCTAGATACTCAGAGCATACCATTTACTAGGGACTTACAGAGGACAGAAGTGCCAATTAGGGATTCGTTTTTTAGGGAAGGAGCACTGGCACAGGTGAACTTGTTGGCAGGGACCCTGTACACTACATTTGAAACTACATCAAATCAAAACCAGGCAAAAAGTGGGGGCTAACCACACAAAAGAGGCACGTTCTCACACGACCCCCCCCCAAACGAAAGAGGATGAAACTAACCTTCACCTGGAGAGTCTTCATCTTCTAAGTGGAAGAACCAGGAACAGCCATCTGCATTGGCATGGGCAGTCCCAGGTCTGTATTCCACTGTGACGTCCATTCCCTGTAGGGATATGGACCACCTTAGCAGTTTGGCATTCTCACCTTTCATCTGTTGTAACCACCTGAGAAGCTTGTGGTCTGTCTGAACTAGGAAGTGAGTGCCAAACAGGTATGGTCTCAACTTCTTCAGGGCCTAGACCACAGCAAAGGCTACCCTCTCTATGGCACTCTAACGCTGTACTCTAGGGAGTAGTCTTCTGCTTATAAAAGCAGCAGGTTGGTCATGTACCTCATAATTTGTTTGGGCTAGGACTGCACCTATCCCATGCTCAGAAACATCTGTCTGCACAATGAACTGCTTGGCATAGTCTGGAGCTTTAGGACTGGCGCAGAGCACAGTGCATCCTTCAGAGTGTCAAAAGCCCTTTGACAGCTCACTGTCCAGTTCACTTTCTTTGACATTCATTTGGAGGTAAATTCTGTGAGGGTAGTCACTATGGACCCATAATCCTTCACAAACCTCCTATGGTAGTACCCAGTCTAGCCAAGGTATGCCCTGACTTGGGTCTGGGTTGTGGGAGCTTCTTAGTCCAGAATTGTCTGGATCTTGGGTTGGAGTGGCTAAACTTTGCCTTCACCGACAGGTGACCCTAGTACACAACCTTTCCCTCCCCTATCTGGCGCTTACTTGCCTTGATAGTGAGGTCTGCACTTCTCAGAGCCTCAAGGACCTTGCCAAGGTGGATCAGGTGGTCCTGCCAGGTGGAGCTGTAGACATTAATATCATCAAGATAAGCTGCCCTAATGGATTCCAGCCCAACAAGGACTTTGTTCACCAACCATTGGAAGGTGGAAGGGGCATTCTTAACTCCAAAAGGCATCATAGTAAACTGGAAATGCCCATTTGGGTTGGAGAATGCTGATATTTCTTTTGCTCCAGGGGTCCGACCTATCTGCAAGTACCCAGATGTGAGGTCAAAGGTACTGAGATATTTGCTTGCCTCTAACCTTTCAATTAGTTCATCTGCTCTAGGGATTGGGTGTGCAGCATTGAGGCCCCTATAGTCCACTCAAAACTTAATTTCTTTCTTTTCACCTTTGGAGTGAGGTTTGGGGACCAAGACAACTGGGAGGGCCCAGGGGCTCTCTGAGGGATCAATGACACCAAATTCCAGCATCTTGCTGACTTCAGCTTGGATGCTCTGTCTGACATTATCCGACTGCCTGTAAAACATTTTTTGACAGGCTGTCACCAGTGTCCACATCATGGGTACACCAGATAGTCTGACCAGAGGCCAGAGAGAAGAGCTCCAGCATACTGACTTAGGACTTGCCTGCAGTCAGCTTGCTGTTGGGCAGTGAGGGTGTCTAAAAGACCACCTCATCCACAGACCCATCTTGGGGATTGCTGGAGAGGAGATCAGGGAGAGGTTCATTCTCATTTTCCTATCCCTCATGAGCATGGTCATGTCAGCTCTGTCATTATAGGGCTTCAGGCGGTTGACATGTATCACCCTTTTGAGGTGTTTGCATCTGCCAAGGTCCACCAGATAAGTGACCTCCCCTTTTCTTTCAAGTACAGGGTAGGGCCCACTCCACTTGTCTTGGAGGGCCCTAGGGGCCACAGGCTCAAATACCCATACCTTCTGCCCTGGTTTCAATTCTACCAGAGCAACCTTTTGTTCATACCACTACTTTTGCAGTTCTTGGCTGGCCTGAAGGTTTTGGCTTGCTTTTTTCATGGACAAAGCCATCCTGGAACAAAGGCTGAGTATATAGTTCACTATTTCTTGCTTTGGTCCTTTCAGAGGTATTTCCCAACCTTCTCTCACGAGACACAGAGGACCTCTAACAGGGTGCCAAAACAAAAGTTCAAAGTGTGAAAACCCCACTCCCTTCTTTGGCACTTCCCTGAAGGCAAAATGCAGGCATGGAAGCAGGACATCCCATCTCCTTCTGTGTTTTTCAGTGAGCCCACCAATCATACCTTTCAATGTTTGGTTGAAGCTTTCCACCAGGCCATTGCTTTGTGGATGATATGGTGTGGTGAATCTGTAGTTCACCACACACTCTTCCCACACGTGTTTTAGTTATGCAGACATGAAGTTTGTACCTCTGTCTGACACCACCTCCTTTGGGAAACCAGCCCTGGTAAACACACCAAGGAGGGCTGTTGCCACCACTGGAGCAGTGGTCGCCCTTAGGGAAATAGATTCAGGATACCTGGTAGCATGATCCACTACCACCAGAATTAATTTGTTCCCTGAGACTGTTGGAGGGTTCAGGGGGCCAACAATGTCGACCCCTATCCTTTCAAATGGTACCCCAATCACTGGAAGTGAAATTAAGGGGGCCTTTCGGTAGCCTCCTGCCTTGCAACTGGCTTGGCAGGTGACACAGGACTGACAAAAGTCCATCACTTTCTGAGACATCCCTGGCCAGTAGAAGTGATTAACTAACCTATTCCAAGTTGTATCCTGGCCAAGGTGCCCAGCTAAAAGGATATCATGGACCAAAGTAAGGAGAAACTCTCCAAAACTCAGAGGCACTACCACCATCCTGGTTGCGCAGGGTTTGGGGTCTCTGGCCTCAGTGAATAGGAGCCCATCCTCCCAATAGACTCTGTGAGTACCACTGATATCACCCTTTTCCTGTGCAGCAGCTTGCTGCCTCAGGCTTTCAAGAGTGAGACATGTTTCTTGCCCCTGGCACAGATCCATCCTAGAGGGTCCCCCTGGGCCCAAGAGATCTGCCTGGTAAAGCCCAATCTCTTCAGGCTCAGTTCCCTCTGAGAATACCAAGTACTCCTCCTGAGAATAGGGGTTCTGACTTGGGATCTGTTTAGAAGCTGATCCCCAGTCTACTTGCCCTTTCTCTTGGAGGGCTGGTCCAATCTTCCAGGATCCAGTACCCCTTTTTCACTCAGAGCGCTGCTCTGTGCTCTGGTTATAACACAACCCCACCATGAGAGACCTACCATGCTGGCATGGGTTCTCAGTTCAACCTCAGCCCAAGGGAAAGTTCCAAATCACTGCCAAGCAGACAAGCTTCAGGGACAGTTGGGGATACAACTACTTTGTCCAACTACTCCTCCCCTAGTCCAAAGTTACCATGACCATGAGATGAACTGTGGTGACATTGCTAGAACTGGATAGGTCCTTCAAATCAGGTACTAATTTGAGGGAACCAGTTGCTGGGTCACAATGGTGACACTAGCACCAGTATCCCTCAAAGCCTCTGTAGGAGGGACCTACCTGTAGGGACACCCTCTGTACCATCAGTACTATTCTCTGGGGGATCAGAATTCACCAGGGTGGAGTCATCAGGCTCCTCCTGGTCCTGCTCAGAATTAAGTTCACTAAGGGCAACCCCTCCTGACCCATCTTCTGGAGCATCCCCACCCACTTTGTCCTGTTCTTCTGACCTATCAGGATACTGGAGGACATCTAGGATAAGCAGCTCTAAGAGGTGCTTAGTGGAGTGGTTACTACCTGTCTTTAACTTTCTTGAGGTACACAGGGTCCTTAGTTCCTGGAACTCAAGACCACTCTATCTACAGAGTTGGGACCTATTGGGTTCCATAACTAAAGACATGGTGTCTAGGCGTAGTGGGGTGTTGCACATACCGACCCTAGGGAAAACTAAACTTCCTAAGATTGGAGAAAGGGTTGTGCTAGACCTTAACAACCAAACTTAAAGTTCAGTAGAACTTACTTGTCTACAAAAATATTTTATATGTGCCTAATGCTAGTGGTGGTTTTTCATTTAATTCACACCCAGATTAGCTGGTAAAACAGTGCAGACTTAAATCCCAACCACTGCACACCAATGTAGGAGGCTGGCTTAGTATATGGTGCACACTTATTTAAGTGAAGCACCTTGCACTAATCCAGACAACCCTTATGGTGATTTTAGTGGTCTTAGACAACCATAGACAGCTCTCCAAGTGGTAGCTGTGGAGAGCAGCCTGCAGGCTTAGTCCAGAAGGAGTGTTAAGCAGCTGGTTTTACCTTTATTAATCATGTAGTGTAGGTTAAATGAAAAAGAACCACGCAGTGCAGTTATAAAAATAGTTATATTTATTATACACACTCACTAACACATTGATATATCTCCTACCCGGAGATATAAAGACAATACACACAATATTTCAAAAGGAGAACAGGTAAGTAGCACAAATACACAGTGGTCTCCAGGGGGAGACCAAACCATATACTAATAAAGTGGAATGCGAACTGCGACCAAAGTTGAGACTTGACCCAGAAGACTTAGAAGAGCTGGGGACCCAAAGAACCACCCAAGGTAAGTACCCAGGAACCCTACAGAGGCCGTGTACAGAGTGGAAACACAGCAGCATACTCAATGCAAGTCAATGGGGAAGTCGCGGTTGCAGTTTTCAAAAAGAAGGACCCCTCCCAGAGGACCCTGAAGAAACCCCGTGGAAGATGGAAGGTTGGAGAGTCACCCCACCTGTGGATACCCCAGGAACCAGGATACCTACATCAGGGAAGCCGGGTGCATAGGTGCGAAGTGACATCGGAAACCGCCGTAGACCACAATGGAGGACTTCAGTGAAGATGCCGCTGGCGAAGAAGGTGAAAGAGTCCGGTGGAATCCAAGGGTGGATTCTTGAAGAGGAGTAGCTGCATGCAGAGGGGACAGAGTCTATGCCACTCGGGACTGACCATGAGGCACGGAAGACCAATGATCACCGATGACGGAAGATGCAGAAGAGTTGATGGTGACCTTGTCGCTGCAGCCGTGAGGACCAGGCAATGCTGTGGAAGACCAGGAGCCATTGACAAGCTGTCCCACGTTGGATAATGAGAACCAGGGTGTCGGTGTTCGGCGGGAGCACCAACAAGTCTTGGCAGTGGCAACAGACATGGAAAATGATGAAGGTGCAGTGTCGGTACCAGCAAAGTCCAAGGGAATCACCAAGTGCAGGAAAGTCAGAGCAGGCCCTTAGCAAGCAGGGGAGCCCACTGGATCCAAAGAAGGCCCTCAAGAGGACCCACAGGCCAAAGGCACAGGAGTCGCAAGAGGACCTCGAGCAGCTCACCAAAGATGCAGGCCCATGGCGCAGAAGGTGTGGTGAGGACAAAGATCTTAGCAAGAAGAGATGTTGGAGGCTGGAGCTTCTTGGAGCCCGAAGATCTCTGGAGAAGAGAGTCAACAATCCTTGGCAAAGGCAAGTCAGCGCAGTGCATAGGGGTGCTGTTCCAGCGGTTCCAACGAGAGATTTTGGCCTCAAACTCGGTGAGAAGACAATGTAGGCCTTGTGGGAGATGCAGAACCACTACCTGTGTTGCTGGGCCTTTCGAAGTCCGGAGGACGTCAGGAGCAGCAGACCGGTTAGCTTAGTTGTGGCGCCTGCAGATGCAGGGAAATGCCTCCTTCACTCCAAGGGAGATACCTTTGGGTTTCTTTGATACCCACAGGCCTGGAGAAGAACCTGGATGAAGCACAGGTACAGACAACGCAGAAGACTGGCAGGACAACGAGACCAGGAATTGCAGGACTCTTCCCAGATGCAGTCTTGGTTCCAAAGCGAAGTCCAACGATGTCCAAACTGCCCTGACGGTAGAAGCGGTTTCGGAACTGAATCTTGTCACACGACGAATCTGAAGAGCCACCCACAGGTAAGCCCTTAAGTACCCAAAGAAAAGGGTTGGGATGATTCAGGAGTCCCACCCAGAGGAGGGGCTGGACAGAGGGGAGGACACTCCCATGTCCTTTGTCCAGTTTCGCACCAGAGCGGGAGCCAACGGCTCCTTAAACTGGTTTCAACTGGATTATGCAAGGAGGGCACCAAATGTGCCCCTAAAACCAGTCTGGTGGTGCTGGCAAGCGCCCCCAACCCAGCCCAATACACTAAGTCCTGTCTGGGAGGTGCTCACACCTCCCTGTGACAGGAAACCTGTTGTTCTACCTTCCCCTGCTCAAGCCTAGCTCAGCAGCAGGAGGGCAGAATCGTGTCTGTGGTCGGCAGCAGCACTAGATTGCTGTTAGACCCTGAAAGGCTGGTACTGGGAATACAGGGGGGCTCCCTAGGGGAGGCTCCCAGTACATGGAATCCTACATCCAACACTGGAATCGGTGTTGGGGTAGGATTCCAACATGTTTGATACCAAACATGACCGGTTCGGTGTAGCCAATATATAGTTAGACATCTCATAATTGACTTGATGTCCACTATATGTTTAGAAAGGCTGACCGCACTTACAAAGCCTGGAGAATCTACTCCTGGGTTTGTAGGGGGTGTCTTGCTCATGCAGGGCACCCTCACACTTATAACCAAGCACCTTGCCTTCAGGATTGAAAGGCCTGACTTAGGGGTGACTTATAGGTTTTAAGTGCAGTAACCTCAGATATAAGGAAACTTATATCTGTTGTGAGTGGTGCTAGCACCAGCTCTCACAGGTTGCAATGGCAGGCCTCTAGTCACAGTTTGAGTGGTCTCTGATGGGTGGCATAATACATGCTGCAGTCCATGGGCGACCCCTGGTATACCTATGCCCTGGGTACCTTAGTACCATATACTAGGGACCTAGAAGGGTACACCAGTAGCCAATTAGGAAGGTAGCAAAGTACTTACCATAGTCCAAATTAGGGAGAGAGCACATTGACTGGGGTCCTGGTTAGCAGGATCCCAGTCAGACTAGTCAGAAAACAGAATGACACCAGCAAAAAGTGGGGTAACCATGAAAGCAGATCCTACTTTCCTACAGCCTCTATTCTGGACCCATTAATCTTGGGAAACTAACTGTATGTTTTCATGTTATATGGCCAAGCAGCACAGAATAAGTCTACCTCTCCCTCAAAGACTAATGTTGCCTCAGTGAGGTCACTGACATGGTCAGGCCACACCTGGGATCCCATCTTGATTTTAGCAACTGCAGGTACTGCAGGTGGACTAGAGGCATTTTTCTATGTTTTACAGCTGATGTCTCCAGTTTGGTGTTCGGACACAACCCCATCATGAGAGACCAAGCATGTTGGCATGGGTTCTCAGTTTGACCTCAGCCCAAGGGGAAGTCTCCAAATCATTGCCAAGCAGACAATCTACAGGGACAGTTGGGGACCCAACTACTTATTTTTGTCCAACTACTCCCCCCAGTCCAAAGTGACCATGGCCATGGGATGAACTGTGGTGACATTACTAGCACTGGTGACTGGATAGGTCCTTCCAATCAGGTACCGATCTAAGGGAACCAGTTGCTAGGTCACCATGGTGACACTAGCCCCAGTATCCCTCAAGGCCTCTATTCTGGACCCATTAATCTTGGGAAACTGCCTGTACTTTTTCATGTTATCTGTCCAAACAGCTCAGAATAAGTCTACCTCTCCCTCAAAGACTAATGTTGCCCCAATGGGGTCACTGACATGGTCAGGCCACACCTGGGATCCCATCTGGATTTTAGCAACTGCAGGTACTGCAGGTGGACTAGAGGCATTTTACTTTGTTTTACAGCTAAAGTCTCCAGGTCGGTGTCCTGTGGCCTTACAGTCACGACACCAAGCCTTGTTGGGATCCCAGTTCTTCCCCTGGTACCCACCCTTATAATGTGTAGAGACTCTGGGCCCTCCATCCTTATCAGGTTTTTAGGGGCCTGTAGAAGACTCTTGCTTATTTTTAGGGTTACCCTCTTTCCCTTGGGGGGGGGGTGCTTTTTTGTCTCTCTCCTTTGGTTTCCCCCACCAGTGTTAGTTTTGGTGACCCTTGTTTTGACCCAGTGGTCTGCCTTCTTCCCCAACTCTTGAGGGGAAAGTAGACCTAAATCTACCAGGAATTGATGTAGTTTTACTAGGTGACAATTACTTAAAAGGTGCTCCTTATTAACCAAATTATACAACCCTTCATAATCATGTACATTGTTACCACTCAACTAATCTCCCGGTGTTTTCACTGTGTAATCTACAAAATCTACCCAGGGTTTGGCCTTGGGTTTTCTTAGCCTCCCCGAATCTGATCCTATACTCCTCAGTGCTGAATTCAAGGCCCTCAATCAGGGTGCCCTTTATGAGGTCATAGGATGTAGCATCTTTCTCATTAAGTGCCAGGAGTCTATCCCTGCATTTTCCTGAGAACATTTCCCACAGGATAGCACTCAACAGCTTCCTGTGGACCTGTCTACTAAGATAGGGCCTCTCAAAAGCAATGAACCACTTAGTGATATCATCACCCTCAAAATATTTAGGGACAATCCTGCTGGGGATTTTGGGACCAACAGAGTCTCTCTCCCTAATTATTAATTTGCTGCCACAAGAGATGGGTCCTAGGCCCATCTCAGCTCTTTCTTTTTCTATGGCTAGGAGTTTAGCTTCTAGAGCTATCCCCTTTGCCAGTTTCTGAAGATCTGCATCTTCAGTGCCTTCTTAATCTGGAACACTACTGTGATCACTACTGCCAGAAGTGATGCTATCTGAAGGGGTAGTGATGGAGTCAGCACCCTCTTTCATCTACCTCCTCATCATCTTCTACTTATTCCCAATTGGGGGAAGTTCTGTTTGCCAGGGCCTTGTGATTCTCTGCCAGCAACTGCTGGACATAGGCTTTATGGAGTTTAGGACCCCTGGCAATGTTCCATGCTTTGCACAAATCTTTAAGTTGAGGAACTTTAAGATGTGCATAGGGAATACGGCTGAACTCCTGGCTAGTCCCTGCATTCTCAAGCATGGTGTTTAAAGTAAGTGGGGTCTTAGTAGAGATTTACTAAAAAACTCTTAAGTATTTCTAAGGTCTAACTACTTTAAAGTCTTTTAAGTTTCTAAACAGTGGGGGACTTAACCAAGTCTCTAACACTATTTTTAATACATTTGGGAATTGTTGAAAATTGAAATAAAATTCTGTCTAAAGACAATTTTTGGATTTCCTCAGTGACATCAATTATCAATCAAGTGGTACAACAAATGTCGAAGTCTTGTATCCCACCACTGCACCAACAATGTAGGAAGCTGGCACTGTATATGATATTGCCACTAGGTGGTAATATCATGCACAGAGTCCAGGAGTTCCCTAAAAGTGTACAGGGCTCAATGTAAAACCCAAAGTGCTCTATCAGTGGTAGTGTGGGTGAGCAACCTTAGGCCTAACACAGAGGAGTATAAGACATTTATTACACAACAGTGATCAATAATAGACACATGATCCAGACCAATTTTATAAAATTATACTTTGCTTGAACTTTATATTAAGACCCAGGTCTTTGTAATAAGGTAAGTAAGCTTTTAATTAAAAATACTTTTCACATTGAAAAATCAACACTTAAAACTTTTTCACACATTCCAATGTTATCCTATGTGGAAAACAATATTGTGGTTAAACAGGTAAGTATTTAACTTACAATCTCAGTCTTCGGCGCCAGAAGTCAGCAAAGGGCAGGGGTCAGGTGAGTACCAAACCTACAACACCAACGGCACAGGGGTTGGCCGGTGCAGAGGTCAAAATCGGAGTTCGGCCCAATGCTTTTCAATGGAGTCAGGGGGTGATTGAAGCCACACTGCTGCAGGTAAGTTGATCGGTTGCAAGGCCAAGCTTTGGGGGTTAGGTTAAGCACGGGGGGCACAAAGCAGCACAAAACATGCACCACCAGTGTTCCAGGGAGGGCCGTGCGCAGGGTGCAATTTCGATGTCGCCCAATGCTTTTCAATGAGGATTCTTCTTATGGCAAAGTGGCTGCAGGCGTGGCACCGAAGGTTGCAAGAGGAAGACCAAAGACAGCAGAGGTATATTGGGATGTAGGGGTTCATTGGGGCACTGTCGGTTCAGCTCACCAAGGCCCAGGGGCTTCGGGTGCAGGGGTGCCTTTCGACGTCAGAGTCTTCTTACTGGAACCGGTCGCAGTCAGGGGGAGCCTTTGTGTTCACACTGCAGGTGCCGTCATGGAGATCAGGAGAGGTCCGCCAACGCTGGACATGAGGTCAGGATTGCTGGGGAGACTTCACTGCACAGGTGAGTCGCTCAGACTCAGGCCGTGGGCGTCGGTTGCAAAGTGGGGAGGAGACACGGATCCACTTGGATCCATAGTCCTTGGAGTAGGCTTCTTCGGGACAAGTCTGGTGTCCATGGGAGATTGGAGTCTTTTTTGAAAGCAGCAGTTCTCCCAGGTGGTTTCAAAGGTCGCAGGCTGCAAGACAGATCACAGGATCGCAGAAGCTGGAGACAGGCTGGCAGGGCTGGGTCCAAGGCAGTCGTTGTCTTCAGTCTTCTCTGCAGGGTTGTCTTCTTTCTTCTTAGGTCATCGCAGATCTGAGCTCTAGGTCTAGGGGAGCCACCTAAATACTAAATTTAGGAGGCGGTTTAGGGGAGTAGCAGGTAGGGCCAATGGGCATCTCACCTGGGATGACTACACCCTCTAATATGCCACCTTCCTGTGGGAGGAGGCTTAGACCTAGCCCTGATTGAAGGGGTCCCCCCCATCTTCAAGATCGCGGGGACTGAAAGTTGTGCTTCACCTCAGGGTGGGATTGGCAGAGGTGGGCACATCTCCTATTCTTTTGAATGTTTCTTGCAGTTTTTCCCGCCCAAAGTGGGGGTGTTAACCAGGGGCTGCCATCTTCTGGTAGTAGCAGAGGCTGAGGGTCGCATTACAGAGGTGGAGGCTTTTGAAGCTCCCCTCTTCAAGCACTGGCCCATCCTGGGGGAGGAGGCATGACACCTCTGCCCATGATGTGCATTGTTTCTGGTCCCAGAGAGCAGGGGCTCTCTACCCAGGGATCCAGGAACATGTCTGGTGGTGGCTGGCTGCCTACAGCCGGTCAGAGACCCCACCAGGTCTGGCAGGTTTTCAGCAGGCACTTCTGAGGTGCCCTATGGGTACATGGTACAAACAAATCCCACACTGGCATCAGTGTGGATTTATTGACAGGAGTAGTTTGGTACCAAACACTCTTGTGTCCAGTGAAGCCATCATTGTGCTGTGGAACTCGAATAGTCGAGTTTCCAGCTCATGTACTCTCTATAACTTCACTGGCACTTACAATATTAGGAAATTGACCCCAATATTGTAGGGGCGATCTGTTCATGCAGATATGCCCCCACCTGTGGTATAGTGCACCCTGCCTTAGGAGTGTGAGGCCTGCTACAGGGGTGATTTACCTATGCCTTCAGGCAGTGCTAGTTGGCATGGCACCCAAGCAGGGTGCCATGTCGACTTTGTCGTTTTCACCCTCGCAGGGGCATGCAAGCTACAAAGGCAGTGGCATGGTCCCAGTGAGGGGGGTCCCAAGGGACCCTCTTCAGCTCCCAGGCCCTAGGTACTCAGAGCACCATTTACTAGGGACTTGCAGAAGGCAGAAGTGCCAATAAGGGATTTGTTTTTTTATGGAAGGATTACTGGCACAGGGGAACTGGTCTGTGTTCCACTGTGAAGTTCATTCCCTGTAGGGATATGGAATACCTTAGCAGTTTGGGAGTCTCGCATTTCATCTGTTGTAACCACCTGAGAGGCCTGTGGTCTGTCTGAACTATTAAGTGAGTGCCAAACAGGAATGGCCTCAACCTCTTAAGGGCCCAGACCACATCAAAGGCTTCCCCCTCTATGGCACTCCAACGCTGTTCTCTAGGGAGTAGTCTTCTGCTTATAAAAGCAACAGGTTGGTCATGTACCACATCATTTGTTTGGGCTAGGACTACACCCATCCCATGCTCAGAGGCATCTGTCTGCACAATGAACTGCTTGGAATAGTCTGGAGCTTTTAGGACTGGACACAAGGAGAAGGAAGACACAGTTATTTGTGACAGTGTCTGTCTTGCCTGTATCCGAGACAAATGAGCGTAATGCACACAGGTAAATCGGTGTTTGCTTCACAATTTTTGATAAGGATTTCTCTCATGAAGGATACATTCTGTTTCTAGGTTGAAGACATAAAGTCCTGCTATGCTTGGAGCGAAGGAGCTCCCCATCGATGTTCTGTTTGTTTGCAGGTACAGTGTTCGCTCGAATTCAAAAAAGTTCCTAGTCAGAGCTAGATCTGCACATTCTAAAATGAATTCTCTTGGTGTGTTAAATTGCCAGTCTTCTTTGTGTAAGGTTTGTCTTAATACCTCTAGAGTCTCATCCTGTGGGAGACTCGTATAGAGGCTTTCCACATCCAAGCTCAATAGCAGGTGTGTTTGAGCAGTATACTCTTAATCTCGAATTTGTGTTAACAAATCTTTAGTGTCTTTTATGTATGTTTTCGTTTTTTGTAGAATAGATTTGAAATAAAAATCGCAGAATTGGGATAAGGGCTCTAACAATGAGCCAATACCTGACACGATCGGTCATCCTGGTGGAGGGTTCCGATCTTTGTGTATTTTTGGGAGGGTGTAAAAGTAGGGAGTTCTAGGGTTGGTGTTTCATAGGAAATCTCCCTCAGACTTTGTTATCCATTCTTCACTTTCCCCCTCCTCTACCAAGTTTGCAATTTCTAGTTTCAACGATGGTGTCGGATCTGTGGATAGGATTTTGTAGTTGTGTTTGTCATTTAACAACCATAAGCATTCAGTTTTGTATGCTTCAGTATTCTGGATGACAATGCCCCGCCTTTATCTGCGGGTTTGATTATTATGGTAGTGTCGTTCTGTAGTTCAGTCAAAGCCTTCCTTTCCTGTCTGGTCAGATTCTGAAATTTCTTAATGTTCTTTGTGTCTAAATCCTCAACCTCTGAGTATACTGCTTTTTCAAAAGCTAATACTTCAACCGGTGTGGTTTGTGTCGGTGGATAGTAAGTGGATTTTTTACGTAGTCCTGTATTCGAGAGTTCCCCAGTGGGTTCTTGTTCATTAAAAAGAGCCTTCAGGTGTAGCTTGCGGAAGAAGCCAGCCAGTTTGCAGTGTAAGTGGAATTTGTCAAACCCAGGGGTGGGTACGAACCCTAATCCCTTGTTTAGCACTTGCATCTGTGTGGGTGTCAGTGTTTTATCGGATAAGTTAGTGACTAGGTTTTGGACATACTGGCTCCCTGTTGTACTGACATGCTCCTGGTGTTGACTCGGGTAACTTCCTCCTCCCAAAGCACCTTGCTGACCTTTCTTCTCCCTTCCCTTCTGTTTTGACCTCTTCCTAAAAAAGGAGGATGCTGGGTAGTTTAGAAATTTGGGGGCAGCATTGTGGTGCATGTGTGCACTTTGTAGGTGGAAAGGTGGTTGGTATAATGGTTGTGGGGGATACATAGGTTGTGTAGGATAACTGTATCCTAGCCATGCCCGTGCCCATGGTCTTCTTCTATTGCTATTCTTGTTGTTCCATTTCTGGTTGTAATCGCTCCCTTTTGTCGCTGAATCTGTTGAACTACCATCCGATGAATTGTTATCGGAGGTATCAGAGTTGTACCCTGTTGGAATTTTATAGTCAGCAATTGAGTATGGATAAGTCTTGCTGAATGCAAAATGGGTCACGTCTTTCTGAAGCTTTTTTATTTTCGACTGCGTTAAATAGTCCCTATAGTCATTGGTCTCTTTATTTATTTCGTCTAGTCTTTTTTTGAAAGATGTGATTGTTGCCCTCATTTCTCCTTCCCTGGTTTGGATTTCAACTAGTATTTTCCCTGATAATCTTTGTGCTGTTTTGATTATCAGTATTAGCCAGTATCTGGTGCAGTGCCAGGCTATCTGGGCCCCTTCTTTGCAAAATCTAGCATCTTCTAGAAAGATTCTAGGAGCGTTGTTAACTATTAGACCTCTAGGGGCTGCGTTGGCTCTCAAGTATTCTGTCATTATCACCCCACGTAGTATCACTCATATTCTTTGTTTTTTCTTTTCCGTAAGTGCCTCCCAGTCATCAGTCTGGGCTATTGTCTATTCTACGTTTATGTCTGTCAGTAGTGATGGTCCCGCAAGAATTTGGTTTACATCCTAGTCTGTAAATGTTAACCCAAGATTTTCTATAATGCTCAAACACACCTGCTATTGAGCTTAGATGTGGAAAGCCTCTATACGAGTCTCCCACAGGATGAGACTCTGGGGGTATTAAGACAAACCTTGCACAAAGAAGACTGTCAATTTAACACACCAAGAGAATTCATTTTAGAATGTACAGATCTAGCTCTGACTAGGAACTTTTTTGAATTTGAGGGAACACTGTACCTGCAAACAAATGGAACATCGATGGGTAGCACCTTCGCTCCAAGCATAGCAGGACTATGTCTTCAACCTAGAAACAGAATGTATCCTTCATGAGAGAAATCCTTATCACAAACACATCTCCATATGGAAGCGATATATAGACAACATCTTCATTCTATGGAAGGGAGAAAGGAACACAGCCTTAACCTTTATTGATTGGTTAAATGAACAAGACAGAAACCTCAAATTCACTCATACCATAGATGGAAATAGTCTCACGTTACTTGATGTCACGATCTCCCATGAAGAGGGTAGGTTACATACAGACACGTACCCACAGCAACAAACAATCTTTTGAGATTTGATAGTTTTCTTCCGCGCCCTCTGCGAGAGAATCTCCCTTATGGCCAGTTTCTCGGCCTACGACGCAACTGTAGCCAAACAAAAGACTTCAAGAAACAAGCAGAAATATTGACAAACAAGCTGAAAGCCAGGAACTACCCTGAACAACTGATAGAGAAATCAAAAAAAGAGCTAGAAACCAAAACAGAGAGGCACTTTTGGAGGGCGCAACACGCAACAAGACAGATCCCCCCCCTGGTGTGCGTCACTACATATAACATAGCATCTAACTGAATAAAATAAAAAAAAAATCAACGTAATTGGAGAACTCTGAATATAGGAGGCAGACAATGGGATCAGCCCCTATTCTCTCACAAGAGAGCCCAAAGCATATGTGACAGTCTGGTACACACAAGACCTAGACAACAACAAACACCAGGACAGACAATGCACACGATGCTGGAGCGCCCATCAATCACAGGACATTATCCCTTAGGGCAATGTAGCATTTGTCACCGGACATCAGCAACACAAATTATAGACCTGGGACTAAATACCCTGTGGGACTTGAGAAAACATACTAATTGCAACACCAAACAAGTGATCTACCTCATTGTATGCCCATGTAATCTCAAATACATAGGAATGACAAGGCGAAAAGTAAACACACGAATCGTGGAACATAGGAGCACAATACGATGTAGACGCAGTACCACCAAGATGGCGTTTTGTTCATACCACTGCTTTTGCAGTTCTTGGCTGGCTTGAAGCTTTTGGCTTGCTTTCTCCATGTACTCAGCCATCCTGGAATGAAGGCCAAATACATAGTCCACTATGTCTTGCTTTGGTTCTTTAAGAGGTTTTTCCCAACCTTCTCTCACCAGACTCAGAAGACCTCTAACAGGGTGCCCAAACAAAAGTTCAAAGGGTAGAAACCTCACTCCCTTCTGTGGCACTTCACTGTAGGCAAAAAGCAGGCATGGAAGCAGGACATCCCATCTCCTTCTGCGATTTTCAGGGAGCCCACCAATCATGCTTTTCAATGTCTGGTTGAATCTCTCCACCAGGCCATTAGTTTGTGGATGTTAGGGTGTGATGAATCTGTAGCTCTCTCCACAATCATTCCACATGTGTTTTAAGTATGCAGACATGAAGTTTGTACCTCGGTCTAACACCACCTCCTTTGGGAAACCAACCCTGGTAAATACACCAAGGAGGGCTTTCGCTACCACTGGAGCAGTGGTCGCCCTTAAAGGAGTTGCTTCAGGATACCTGGTGGCATGATCCACTACCACCAGAATATATTTGTTCCCTAAGGCTGTTGGAGGTTCCAGGGGGCCAACAATGTTGATCCCGATCCTTTCAAATAGTACACCAACCTCTGGAAGTGGAATTAAGGGGCCTTTGGGTGGCCTCCTGCCTTGCCACTGGCTTGGCAGGTGACACAGGACTGACAAAAGTCCTTCACCTTCTGAGAAATCCCTGGCCAGTAGAAGTGGTTGACTAACCTACTCCAAGTTTTATCCTGGCCAAGGTGCCCAGCTAAGGGGATATAATGGGCCAAAGTATGGAGAAAATTCTAAAACTCTGAGGCATTACCACCCTCCTGGTTGCACCAGGTTTAGGGTCTCTGGCCTCAGTGTATAGAAGCCCATCCTCCCAATAGACCCTGTGGGTGCCACTAATATCATGCTTTTTTGTGCAGCAGCTTATTTTATATTCATTTTATTTTATGTTAGAGTTTATAAAGTGCACTGTCACTGATTGGTATCCTGGCACTGGTCATAACAGCTGGGGAAGATAGAGAAAAGGAAATGGAAGAATATCCATAGGAAAATACCTGTAGTAACCTTGCTTCAGGGATAGGCTGCTCAATTCTGATTACTTGGGGAACAGCCAAGTTTTCAGCACCCTCCTAAACTTCAATAGGTCAGATATGGATCTTAAGGAGGGAGAAAGAGCATTCCAGAGCTTGGCTGCACGAACCGTGAAGGTCCTTCCACCTTGCCTGGATTTCCTAAACTTTGGTACACATAGCAAATTGGCTTATGCAGACCGGAGGGCTCTGTTGGGGATGTATCTTCTCAGTCACTTTTGAAGGGGGAGGGCGCCCATCCAATGGCAAGCTTTAAACGCCATGCAGAGGGATTCAAACCAGCTTCTTTGCTTGAGAGGCAGCCAGTGCAGCTCTCTTAATGCCAAAGAGGAAGAAGCTCTGCAGGGTAGATTTAAAGCAAGTTTAGCGGCTGCATTCTGGACCCTACATAAATGATGTAAAAGATATTCTGTAGCGTCCAGAAGAAGGGCATTGCAGTAATCCAGGTGACTAAGAATGACGCTGCGGACAACCGTGGCTCTAGAAGCAGGAGGGAGTACCAGCAGGATCTTCCGAAGAGCTTTCAGAAGCACAAAACCGGCTCCTGCTGTTTTATTTATATGAGTTTCCATACTAAGTTTGTCATCAAAGGTGACTCCTAAGTTTCCGGACCGAATTAACGGCAGCCACCGGTCTGTTAAAGGATCCAGGCCAGAGATTAAGGGGTAAAGTTTATGGCTTAGAATGAGCTGTGTAATAAAGTATCTCAGTCTTGTCCCCATTAAACTTTAGAGAATTGATGTTGAGCCATGAGACAATGTCAGTCAGGCAGTCATGAAAGGAAGATAGTTTCATATTACTGCCCAGAGACAGGATGAGCTGAGTATCATCAGCATAGTTAATTAGGGTCATATTGTGAGACTTAATAAGTCTAATCAACGGGGCCAGGTGAATGTCAAACAAAATTGGGTTGGTAGCCGACCCCTGTGGCACTCCCTGATTAATGGCCCTGGCTTTCGAGCGATAGGAGGGGGGGAGCAACAGTTTGACTTCTATTCGAAAGATACATTAGTACCCATGTCAAGGTAGTTCCGCTCACTCCAATAGACTCTAACCTGAATAGAAGAGTGGCATGACATACTTTATTGAATGCGGCTGAGGGGTCTAATAAAATCATCACTTCTTAACCCCTTCGCTGCTAGGCCTCCCCCCCCCCCCCGTGCTAAGCCTTTTTTTGGCTATTTGGGGAGTTCGCGCTTAGGCCCCTGTAACTTTTTGACCACATAAGGTAGCCACGCCAAATTTGCGTCCTTTTCTTCCAACATCATGGGGATTCTAAAGGTACCCAGGGTTTGTGGATTCCCCTGGAGGGGACCCAGAAATTAGCCAAAATACAGCTAAAGTTTGTTTTTTGGGGGGAAAAAGTGCTGCAAATGAAAGCGTCTGGTTTTTTCCCTGCAAATGGTATCAACAGATGGTTTGTGGGGCTGAAATCACCATTTTCCCAGCTTTTAGGGACTGACAGACGTTTGTCAGAAAACCAAAATTTTTTACACAGTTTTGCCATTTTACTGGGATATAGCCTATTTTTGCTATTTTTTGTGCTTTCAACCTTCTTCCAGTTAATGGTAGAAATGGGTATGAAAGCAATGATGGATCCTGAAAATCTATACATTTTAGAAAAGTAGGTAAAATTCTGAATTCAGCAAGGGGTCATTTGTGTAGATTCTTCAAGGTTTCTTTATAGAAACTAACAGTTGAATATAGGAAAAATTGAAAATTAGTTGAAAAAAACAGCCATTTGTGCCAATGTTTTCACCTGTAACTTCTTCTAATTATGACAGCTGTTTGAAAGCTATATACCGTTACATCTGCTGGACCTTTCTGGTTGTGGGGATGTATAGGACTTGTAGGTTCACCAAGAACCCGACGAACCTAGAGCCAATAACTGAGCAGCGTCTTGCAATGGTTTTTTATTATGTACCGGGTATATAGCAATTAATTTGGGAAAATATATACATGGAAAAATCGATATGAAAGACACCTATATATTTCTGAAATTGGAACAAAATATAGAGTTTAGAAACAGTAGATATTTGCACATTTCCGAAATTGTGAGTACCCATACTAGCATGAGAATTATAGGACATTTTTCAAAGTGACTTCTTTTTTACACATTGTCTTTCATTTGGAAGGCAGAAATGCATCGAAAGTCAATAGGTAATAACAGTTGCTCTACAATTCTGTGTTACCCTAAGTCTCCCGATAAAAATGGTACCTCATTTGTGTGGGTAGGCCTAGTGCCCGCGACAGGAAACGGCTCAAAACGCAACGTGGACACACTTTATTTTTACAGTGAAAACTGACCCTTTTTTTGCAAAGTGCCTAGCTGTAGATTCTGAACCCTAGCTCTGCCGGCACCTAGGGAAACCTAGAAAACCTATACATTTTTGAAAACTAGACACCCAGGGAAATCCAGGATGGAGTGACTTGACTGGCTCTCACCAGGTTCTATTACCCAGAATCCCTTGCAAACCTCAAAAGTTGTAAAAAAAACACATTTTCCTCACATTTCTGTGGTGGAAAGTTCTGGAATCTGCGTGGATCTTCGAAATTCCACCCACCCCACATTCCCCAAAGTCTTCAGAGAAAAATGGTACCCAACTTGTGTGGGTGAGCCTAGTGCCCGCGACAGGAAATGGCCCAAAACGCAATGTGGACACACCACATTTTCACAGTGAAAACGGACCCTTTTTTTGCAAAGTGCCTAGCTGTAGATTTTGAACCCTAGCTCTACCGGCACCTAGGGAAACCTAGCAAACCTATACATTTTTAAAAACTAGACACCCAGGGGAATCCAGGATGGGGTGACTTGTCTGGCTCTCACCAGGTTCTGTTACCCAGACTCCCTTGCAAATTTCAAAGGTTGTCAACAAAACACATTTCCCTCACATTTCTGTGGTGGAAAGTTCTAGTATCTGCGTGGATCCACAAAATTCCACCGACCGCACATTCCCCAAAGTCTTCCGAGAAAAATGGTACCTCACTTGTGTGGGTAGGCCTAGTGCCCGCGACAGGAAACGGCCCAAAACGCAACTTGGACACACCACATTTTCACAGTAAAAACGGACCTTTTTTTTGCCAAGTGCCTAGCTGTAGATTTTGAACCCTAGCTCTGCCGGCACCTAGGGAAACCTAGCAAACCTATACATTTTTGAAAACTAGATACACAGGGGAATCCAGGTTGGGGTGACTTGTCTGGCTCTCACCAGGTTCTGGTACCCAGAATCCCTTGCAAACCTCAAAATTTGTCCAAAAAAACCACATTTTCCTCACATTTCTGTGGTGGAAAGGTCTAGAATCTGCGTGGATCCACAAAATTCCACCCACCCCACATTCCCCAAAGTCTTCCGAGAAAAATGGTACCTCACTTGTGTGGGTGGGTCAAGTACCTGCGACAGGCAAGGGCCCAAAACCTATTGAGGCAACATCAAAATTGCCTATCACATAACAACCTGGTTTTGCAAGGGGGGGTCCCATGAGTTTTTGGCCCCGGGCTCGGCGGCCATCTAGGGAAACCTAGCAAACCCACACATTTCTGAAAACTAGACACACTGGGGAGTCTAATGAGGTATGGCTTGCGTGGATCCCCCAACGTTTCCCTACCCAGAATCCCCTGCAAACCTCAAATTCTGCTGAAAAAATCAATTTCTTCTCAAATTTCTGGGTGGGAAAGTTGTAGGATCACCGGTCTGACACAAATTTCCTCCCACCCAGCGTTCCCCCAGGTCTCCCGATAAAAATGGTACCTCACTTGTGTGGGTAGGCATAGTGGCTGCAACAGGCAATGGCCCAAATCGTACTGTGGAGACTTCAAAATTACCTATCACAAAACGATCTGCTTTTGCAAGGGGGGTCCCATTAGTTTTTGGCCCCGGGCTCGGCAGCCATCTTGGAAAACCTAACAAACCCACACATTTCTGAAAACTAGACACCCAGGGGAGTCCATCAAGGTATGGCTTGCGTGGGTCCCCCAACATTTTCCTACCCAGAATCCCCTGCAAACCTCAAATTTAGCTGGAAAAATCACTTTTTTCTCACATTTCTGTGTGGGAAAGTTCTGGAATCTGCGTGGATCCACAAATTTCCTACCACCCAGCGTTCCCCCAGGTCTCCCGATAAAAATGGTACCTCACTCGTGTGGGTGGGTCAAGTACCCGCGACAGGCAAGGGCCCAAAACCTATTGAGGCGACATCAAAATTACCTATCACAAAACAACATGGTTTTGCAAGGGGGGTCCCATGAGTTTTTGTCCCCGGGCTCGGCGGCCATCTAGGGAAACCTACCAAACCCACACATTTCTGAAAACTAGACACCTGGGGGAGTCCAGCAAGGTATGGCTTGCGTGGGTTCCCCAACATTTCCCTACCAAGAATCCCCTGCAAACCTCAAATTTTGTTGAAAAAATCAAATTTTTCACACATTTCTGTGTGGGAAAGTTGTAGGATCACCGGGAAGACACAAATTTCCTACCACCCAGCGTTCCCCCAGGTCTCCCGATGAAAATGGTACCTCACTTGTGTGGGTAGGCATAGTGGCTGCAACAGGAAATGGTCCAAATCGTACTGTGGCAACTTCAAAATTACCTATAACAAAACTACCTGGTTTTGGGGGGGGGGGCACCCACACAAGTGAGGTACCATTTCTATTGGTATACTTGGAGAAATGCTGGGTGGTAGGAAATTTCTTGTTTCTTTCTGAAGCGTGAAAATTTGGCACAATAATGCAAGGAAAATGTGACAGTCACATTTTGAGGTTTGCAGGACATTGTGGGTAAGATAACTTGTTGGGACCCACAAGAGAGACATCATCATGTACTCAGTTAATCAATAAGGGGGAAACAAATGGACTAATCTTTATCCAGGTCCAGCATACATGTCCGTGAATGAACCTTAACACAAATGGTATGCAGTTCCTAATGTTAAAAGCAGGCGGACGTGTTTTTCAATATAGAGACTCCACATAGAGATATGGAGTGGTGAAAGGTGGGGAGAAGAATCCTCTCCTCTTGGAAAAAGACCCTCACACACCCAGCCTGCTAGGTGTCATGCTTCATCATCGGGTCTGCTCCTTATCGGGTCGGCGCTGCAATCCCCGATCGGCACCCGTGATGGGGCCTCCTTGGCGGAGATCTTTATTCCATATGCCGGTGGGTGAAGTGCGTGTGAGGGCCCTAAAACAGTGTAGGTGATAAAGATGTGTAGGAAAATAAAAAAGGGGAGGTGGTCCACTCAAAATAATTTTATTAAATGTGGCCCCTACCCTGGTTAAAAAGAAAACAAGACGCTTATCTCCACTCAAAGGATGTAGAGATTTTTGCGTTTGTAAAAGAGGTCATTAGGAACTGCATACCATTTGTGTTAATCATCATGTACTCCCCTGGGTGTTTAGTTTACGACAATATCTACAGTTGGTGGGTTTTTCTTAGATGGAATGTACACCCTGGCAGAGAGACAAAAAAGACTAATATTACTGCACAGCCATCTATTCCTCAAGCACACACATACTGGTTGGATTTGGCACGAGGGCGAATAATGGTTCAGTATATAACATTTTATTAACAAGAGATTTCACAAAAATGAAATGCACTGTCAATAATTGAAAGGACAAAAAACTGAACCAGTGACTCACAGCTTGTGAGCTATAAAGCCGCGTCAAGGCCCCAACCGCTTTACAGACCATTCACACACCTTTCATATGTGATACACACAAGCCCATTCACACCACCAGGCACGAAACCAACACATTACAACATTCACAAAAAGGGACAAGGTACACCCTGCTTGAGAAAGACAGAAAAGACAAATATTACTGCAGAACCATCTAATCCTCAAGCACACACACATACTGGTTGGATTTGGCACGAGGGTGAGTGATGATTCAGTATATACAATTGTATTAACAAGAGATTTCACAAAAATGAAATGCACTGTTAATAATTGAAAGGACAAGAAACTAAACCATTGACTTACAGCTTGTGAGCTGTAAAGCCACGACAAGGCACCAACCTATTTACAGGCCATTCATACACCTTTCATACGTGTGACACATACAAAACCATTCACACCGTCAGCCGCGGGCCCATCACATTACAACACTCACACCACCAGACAGCGCCATTCAAGGGCCCATCACTTTCACACGCCTACATTCCTGACACAGCAACCACACCAGCTGACGGATTGCGTGGACTGGCGTTTGACTAGCAGTGTGTGTAGTGACCAGCAGCAAGTCACTACTCACACACCACCAGCCAAGCGCCAGTCCATGCCCACCACCAGCCAAGCGCCAGACCACGCACACTGCCAGCCGAGCGTCAGTCCATGCACACCGCCAGCCAAGCGCCAGTCCACGTACACTGCCAGCCAAGTGCCAGTCCACGCACACCGCCAGCCAAGCGCCAGTCCACACACAACACCAGCCAAGCGCCAGCCTACACACACCGCCATCACATTTAGGGTTTTTTTAAAACAAAAAAAAAACACAAACCAATTGTAAATAGATACAAATCTACTAACACAAAATCTGAAACTAAATACATTGCACAAATGCCAACCTTGAAACTGAACAAAAAATATAAAACAATACAGATCAGGCAGTTCACTTTACCACTCATGGATGCTCCCAAAAATTCTTTTGCATGTGGTACATTCTAAAACAAGCAGGTACACACAGCGCAGGGTTAGAAGGACACTCTGGGCAGTACATACGAGTCTCCTTCCGCATAACTCTTCGCCAACAGACTCTACATCTCCTACTGGGAAAGTCTTTTGAGGGCGTGGGAGGAATGTGATCAGGAAAGTGGCGATCTTTCAATCTAGCCACATCCTCCACCACTCCAACTCTAGGAACACTTGCCTGTTCCACTACAACAAGGCTGCCTATTACAGACTCCTGAAACTTAGCAAAAGTCATCTTTGACTCAGGACAACAATCCTTGAATACAACAAAAGCATTAAAGGTTGACAAGTGGAAAAGATGGATAGCCAACTTCTTATACCAAATGTAAGCCTTACGAAGAGCAGTGTAAGGTTTCAACCTCTGATCTACTCTATCAACACCACCCATGTGCCTATTATAGTCTAAAATGCACACAGGTTTGCGAGCTTCAGCAACCTGACCCCAAACAGTCACAGGTGAAGTGCTTTCATCATGGATGGTAGTCACCATGTGCACATCTCTCCTGTCTGAAAACTTCACAGCTAGAAGTTCCTCGCTACGCAACGCACTGCACTGTCCCCGCACAAGCTTTTGACAAACAAGTTCTTTTGGGAAACCTTTACGGTTAGAGCGGATTGTGCTACAAGCAACAGTGTCCACTTTGGCCAATTCCCTGAACAACTGCACACCAGTGTAGAAGTTATTTACATATAAATGGTGACCTTTGTTAAAAAGTCCTCTACCAAGTTCCCACACAATTTTCTCAGTCACTCCAAAAGTGGACGGACAACCAGGGGGGTTAATCCTGGAATCCTTACCGGTGTACACCCAGAATTTTGAGACATATCCAGTCCTACTGTCACACAGCATAAACAGTTTAATTCCATAGCGTGCCCTGTTACTAGGAATGTATTGCCTAAAAACCAAGCGCCCCTTGAACAAGACCAAAGACTCATCCACTGCTATTTCTTTCCCTGAAGCACAGATCTCAGAAAATCGATCTACAAAGTGATCAATGGCAGGCCGAATCTTAAAAAGACGGTCACAATCAGGGTGATCTCGTGGCAACGCTAAACCATTGTTGACAAAATGCAGCATCTGAAGCATAAGCAAATACCTATCACGACTCATGACTGCCGGAAATATAGCCGTTGCCATCAAGGGACTAGTAGACCGATATGAAGACCTTGATGGCTTCCTTAGCAAGCCCATTAAAAAAGTTAACCCCAAGAACTTCTTCAACTCATCCAGATTTGTGGGAGTCCAGCGGGTAGCTCTAGAGTGGGGCCTAAGGCTGACACTGTTGTCTCTCAAATACTGTTCAGCATACAAATTAGTCTGCTCAACAATCTCTGCCAAAAATACATCGTCCAAAAACAACTGAAAATAAAATATCGGCAAAAGGTTTTCAGTATTCACTCTACACCCTGGAACACCAGTAAAGTCTGGCAATGCCGGCTGCACCATGCCTGGGGCAACCCAGAGGTCAGCACTTCCAACGGGAAGTCTTGCAGCCCTAGGCTGCAGCTCAGATGCTTCTTGCTGCACTATCGGCACATCAATGTCCTTCTCTAAAACAGGCACTTCATCCGCACTAAAAGTAGCTTCATCCGCACTGAGAGTAGCTTCATCATCCGATGATTCCTCGTGGATAGAAAAATCACTGCCTGAATCTTCCACTCCCTCCTCTGCCTCAGATGCAGAGTCAGTCTCTGAACCCTGGTCAGAGGAAGACTCAAAAAGCATACCAATAACCTGTTGAGCAGTAATCCTGCGGCTAGCCATTATCCTTACTAAGAAAGGAGACTGCACAAACAAGTCAACAACAACCAACACTGTGCAAAATAAGTAAGTAAAAAATATGTGTGCCTTTATCACAAAGATCTATATACTCAAAAACTATACGATTCACTTGCAAGAGACAGCTACACTCACCAGCACCTACTCTGCAGAGACACAGCAAAAACCAACGATATCCCACTAGAAAGAAAAAAACAAAACCAATTACTCACAAGACAACAAAATACACATCAAGCACAAATGCAAAACGTTTTCCACACTCAATAAAACAGAAGCTAAACATTCAGCTATTATTACACCATTTAAAAAGACATTCATGCAGGAAATGAAACTCATTTAGAGAAATTAGTACAAAAAACATTTTCTTACCAAACACATGCAACTACACACACTGCAGAACCACCAGTGACTAAACCGCAACCTGGAACATCAGTCAAAAGCCTCGAACTAGAATAAAAGGAGAAGTAAAACATTACAATTGCAATTCACAAGAAATAAAACAATTAACAATATAACACGCTATGTCACTACTCAAATGGCCAATCTACCACCAAGGGGGACAGAAAAACAGCCAAAAGTAAATAATAACTAATGCCCCATCCCAAAGGGGCAACTGTTACCCAAGGGGCCACGCCGAAACATAAATATATATACATCCCTGGTGCAAGTGGGTTTTCTACTCCCCACCCCCCCCTCCCCCGGCTGGGCAGATGGGTCTTCAAATAGGGCTGACCCGGTGTGGGGGGGCCAGAAACTGTATAAAAACAAAATTAGGGGGCAATCCTTCCCTAAGGGATCGCCTCCATGCACTATAAAAACAAATCCCTGGCTTTAGTGGGGTGTTCCACTCCCCCTGGGGACAGAAAGGCCAAAAAACCGGGCTGCTCTGTCCCCGGGGGGGGGGGGAAGAGATAGAAAATACATAAACAAATTCTTACCCCCCTTGGAAGCGACCCTTGCCCAAGGGGTCGTTTCTATTCCAAAAAACAATCACTAGATTCAGAGATTGTGGCTGTTTTCTGCCAGCCCTGGGGGCAAATTGGCCTAAAAAACGGGCCAAACTGCCCCCAGGGGGAGCAGAAAACAGCCACAAGTGCACCAAAAAAATGGGGGGCGATCCTTGCCTAAGGGATCGCCCCCATGGCCCAATATAAACAAATCCCTGGCTCTAGTGGGGTTTTCTGCCCCCCCCCGCTCCCCCTGGGGGCAGATTGGCCTAAAAAACAGGCCAAACTGCCCCCAGGGGAAGCAGAAAACAGCCACTACTGCCCCAAAAAAATAGGGTGCGATCCTTGCCGAAGGGATCGCCCCCAATCTTAATTTAAATAATCCCTGGCTCTAGTGGGTTTTTCTGCTGCCCCCTGGGGGCCGAGAGGCCCAAAAACCCGGCCGTTCTGTCCCCAGTGGGGGGCAGAAAATACATGGGTAAATTTTACTCCCCCTTGGAAGCGACCCTTGCGCTTCAATTAAAAAAAAAAACAATCACTGCATCCGTGATTGTTGCTGTTTTCTGCCCCCCTGGGGGTCTCCCTCAAGGACTAATGTTGCCTCAATGGGGTTACTGACATGGTCAGGCCACACCTGGGATCCTATCTGGATTTTAGCAACTGCAGGTGGACTAGAGGCATTTTACTTTGTTTTACAGCTAAAGTCTCCAGGTCGGTGTCCTGTGGCCTTACAGTCACGACACCAAGCCTTGTTGGGATCCCAGTTCTTACCCTGGTACCCACCCTTAGACAGTGTAGAGACTCTGGGTCCGCCCTCCTGAGCAGGTTTTTGGGGGACTGTAGAAGACTCTATATTATTTTTAGAGTTACCCTCTTTCCCTTGTGGGGCTTTTTGGCCTCTTTCTTTTGGTCTCCCCACCAGTATTAGTTTGGGTGACCCTTGTTTTGACCCAGTGGTCTGCCTTCTTCCCCAATTCTTGAGGAGAAAGTGGACCTAGGTCCACCAGGAATTGTTGTAGTTTCTCTTGGTGACAATTACTTCAAAGGGGCTCCTTTGTAACCAAATTATACAACCCTTCATAATCATGTACATTGTTACCACTCAACCAAACTCCCAATGTTTTCACTGAGTAATCTACAACATCTACTCAGGATTGGCTTTGGGTTTGCTTGGCCTCCCTGAACCTGATCGTATACTCCTCAGTGCTGGATCCTAAGCCCACAATCAGGGTACTCTTTATGAGGTCATAGGATGTAGCATCTATCTCATTAAGTGTCAGGAGTCTATCCCTGCACTTTCCTGAGAACATTTCCCACAGGATAGCACTCCACAGCTTTCTGTGGACCTGTCTACTAAAACAGGCTCTTTCAAAAGCAATGAACCACTTTGTGATATCATCAACCTCAAAATATTTAGGGACAATCTCTTTGGGGATTTTGGAACCAACAGAGTCTCCCTCCCTATTTATTATTTTGCTTCCACCGAAAGATGGGTCCTAGGCCAATCGCAGCTCTTTTTTCTATGACTAGGAGTTTAACTTCTAGAGCTATCCTCTTTGCCAGTTTCTGAAGATCTGCATCTTCAGTGCCTTGTTCATTTGGGACACTACTGGGATCACTACTGCCAGAAGTGTTCCTATCTGAGGGGGTAGTGATGGAGTCAGCATCCTCCCCATCTACCTCCTCATCTTCTTCTACTTCTTCCCCAGTGGGGCAAGTTCTGTTTGCCAGGGCCTTGTCATTCTCTGCCAGCAACTGCTGAAGGGGTTTAGGACCCATGGCAATATCCCATGCTTTGCACAAATCTTTAAGTTGAGGAACTTTAAGATGTGCATAGGGTCCCAGGCTGACTCCTGGCTGGTCCCTGCAGACCCAGTTATGGTGTTTAAAGTAAGTGGGATCTTATTAGAGATTTTCCCCAAAAACTCTAAGGATTTCTAAGGCCTAACTACTTTAAAGTATTTTAAGTTTCTAAACAGTTTCTTAACCAAGGCCCTAACACTATTTTTAGTGAATTTGGAAAAAGTTGAAAATTGAAAAAAAATTCTGTCTAAAGACAAATGTTGGATTTCCTTGGTGAAATCAATTATCAATCAAGTGGTACAACAAATGGCAAAGTCTTGTATCCACCGCTGCACCACCAATGTAAGACGCTGGCTCTGTATATGATATTGCCACTAGGGGTCCTCAAAAGTGTACAGGGCTCAATGTAAAAAACCCAAAGTGCTGTATTAGTGATAGTGTGGGTCTGGGGGAGTCACCTAAATACTAAATTTAGGATGCGGTTCAGGGGAGTAGCAGGTAGGGCCAATGGGCACCTCACCTGGGGTGACTACACCCTCTATTATGCCACCCTTCTGTGGGAGGGGGCATAGACCTAGACCTGATTGGGCCCCCCCATTTTCAAGATGGGAGGGACTGAAAGTTGTGCTCCACCTCGCCTCCCCCACCTTAGGGGTGGGGTTGGCAGGGGTGGGCACACCTCCTATTATTTTGACTTTTTCCTGCCCAAAGTGGGGGTGTAAACCAGGGGCTGCCATCTGCTGCTAGCAGCAGAGGCTCTATGTCGCATTACAGAGGCGGCTGGCCTTTGAAGCTCCCCTCTTTGAGCACTGGCCCATCCTGGGGGAGAAGGCATGACACCTTCGCCCCGGATGTGCATTGTTTCTGATCCCAGAGACCAGGGTTGGCAGGTTTTCAGGGGGCACCTCTGAGGTGCTCTCTGGGCACATGGTACAATAAATCCCACACTGGCATCAGTGTGAATTTATTGAAAGGAGTAGTTTGGTAGCAAACACTCCTGTGCTCAGTGAAGCCATCATGGTGCTGTGGAACTCGAGTTATCGAGTTTCCAGCCCATGTACTCTCTATGGCTTCACTGTCACTTACAATACTAGGAAATGTACCCCAATATTGTTGGGGCATATCTGCTCATGCAGATATGCCCTCACCTGTGGTATAGTGCACCCTACCTTAGGGCTGTGAGGCCTGGTACAGGGGTGACTTCCCTATGCCTTCAGGCAGTACTAATTGGCATGGCACCCAGGCAGGGTACCATGTCGACTTTGTCGTTTTCACCCTCACAGGGGCATGCCAGCGGCAAAAGGCAGTGGCATGGTCCCAGTGAGGGGGGTCCCAGGGGACCCTACTCAGCTCCCAGGCCCTAAGTACTCAGAGCACCATTTACTGGGGACTTACAGAAGGCAGAAGTGCCAATTAGGGATTTGTTTTTTAGGGAAGGAGCACTGGCACAGGGGACCTTGTTGGCAGGGACCTTGTGCACTACAGTTGAAATCACAACAAAACCAGGCAAAAAGTGGGGGGCTAACCATGCAAAAGAGGCAGTGTCTCACAAATACAATGCCCTCTGCCCTATGGGCTGTTTAGGGGATACCCTAAAGGTGAAGTCAATTTTAATAAACAGGAAGGTTTAGGCTTGGCCAAAGATTTTTTTGGGTCTAAATGACAGTTTAAAGCTGCGCGCACAGGCTGCAACGGCAGACCTATGACATGTTTAAAAGGCTACTAAATGAGTGACACAATAAGTGCTGCAGGCCCACCAGTAGCATCTAATTTACCAGTCCTGGATATATGGTATATCGCTTTACTAGGGATTTATAAGTAAATTAAATGTGCCAATTGGGTGTAAGCCACTTTTACCATGTTTAAAGGAGAGAGCACAAGCACTTTAGCACTGGTTAGCAGTGGTAAGGTGTGCACAGTCCTAAAGCCAACAAAAACACATTTAGAAAAACAGAAGGAGTAAAGGCATGACCTTGCAGAGATGGCCAGGTCCAACATGACCCCCCTCTAGTCTAAAGCCAGCCTTGTTGGGCTTCCCTGCCCAGGCGATAGAATGTGGACAATGGCCTTCTACTACAGAGGCATTTATCAGTTCTATGTCCTTCTGAACCCCGTTTGAGCCCTCTGTCAACACTCTCCTGAGCTACCAGACTGACCCATGGGGAACCCTTCTTCTCATCTGTGGACCCCACCTCTGAGAATCCTAACTTTAATTTGCTAACAGATGCATTCCAGTATGCAGACAGTGCCACCATGGCCAACAGAGTGATGTGGCCCATTCTGTCCCTTTGATCAGACTTCTATTCCCAACCCAAGGAGAACTCTGCCCATAAGGACAGTAACCAGCAGAGGCCACTGACAACTGTCAGGGTCAAGAGGCAGGCCCCAGGCAATCCACTGCCAGATTGGGGCTCCAAGCAGGGGCCTCGGGTAGGCCCCACTTCCGGCCGTGTGGCTGTCAAGGAGGTCCCTACATGCCCCCTGAGGTTCCCCTAGGCCTCTGAGGTTTCTCAGAGAGAGTTTTGGGGTATGAGCCCTGGGTCTTAGACAACTCGCTTCCACTTTCCCTCCCACCAGTCAGGGGTGGTAGCCCGAGACTGGTACTCAGTCAGGGTCTGTACCCTGAAGCTAAACAGGTGGAAAGGATGAGTTTTTGCTCCCCCTGCCCTTCCATCTGGGCCTCTGTACCCTTCATTTAGAAGTCGTACTCCCAGAACCATAAGCTTCCCGGGCACCCTGGGCAGCCGCCTCTTCCAACTCTTTCATCACCGATGCCAACTCATTTCCCAGAATGCAGTCAATGGGCATCTGGGGACTAACAATGACCCTCCTCTGGGGCACGTATACATCCCTTTCAGGGATACCATAGCCAGAGTTTGAAAGAAGTCCTGTCCCTGGGCCTGAGTTACCCTACACACCTGACAGGTGTTCTGCTCTGGATAAACCAGCCTTTCCATTACCATGGTCTGGCTGGCCCTGTTGTCCCTCAAAGCAGTGACAGGAATCCCATTCACCTTGATCTGGTTGAAGTGTGTCTTGCTTTACACTCCCAAATAAAAGAAATTCTGCACTCCCAAGATGAGGCACTTGGTAAAGCAGGAAGAAACACTTGGAAAGGAGACTCAGCACTCACACAAATGAGGCAAATTACCCTTCAAAAGGCAGTTTCAAAATAAAGCGTGGGGTTTTATTAATACAACACTCTCTAACAGAAAGACTTTCCCATTTGTCAAATGAAAATCAAAACAACATGCAAATGTATATATATATATATCCAAAAAAAAAGCGTCGAATTCCCAATCCGTGAAAACAACACACCGTGGCCACACAAATCCTTCAGCGTGATTTCTTTAATGCAATGTCACTCTACGCGTTTCGGAGCGTCCGCTCCTTGATCACGAGTGGACGCTTTTTTTGGGATACGTAGGGGCTCGCGACCCCGCCACGGCCCGCCATTGTTTGCGGCTCGGATTTCTCCGGGACGGACTGTTGGATATATATATGCAAGGGGAAACAGCGTTTACAACGCTGCTGTTACCACACAGGTAGGTAACAACGCGGTTGTTACAACGACCGCGTTGTTACCACGCGTGGCTTTACATCGCAAGTCGTTTCTACGACTTGCGCTAGGTGGAGTGCAACACCAGGGAATGTGTTGGATTTTAAGTCCAACACATTCCCTGCTGTTGCGCTAACTGGAAGTAGGAATAGTAATTTATACTATTCCTAAATCCAGCGCACCATCTAGCGCAAGTCGTAGAAACGACTTGCGATAAAGCTACGCGTGTGTCTTCTACGATCGTTGTAACAACCGCGTTGTAACCTACCGCGTGTTATTTGCTCGCGTAGTAACGTCATACATTCATATGCAAGTAATAAGAATGGAACACTCACAAGTTAAATGCAAGGGAGTAAAACACAAGCAAATAATAATGGACATCCAATGCAAGAAATAAGCACTGTCAAATGCAAATAATCAAATGCAAGCAATAAACACGAATAATCAAAAATACATTGCCTATTGAGATCACATCATTCTGGTCCTCTTCACGGAAGCCCTTTTCAGTCATCCAGAAGTCTCAATTGGGATAGCAATGATTTCACTGCGAAGGTGTGTCCACCCCGCAAGTGAGCTTCTTTATGATTGCCAAAAGTTCCTGTCTTTAATACCATTACTAACACGGAGAGAGACTTCTAGAAATTCCCCCTCCCTTCATCTATTGCAAAACGAAGGCTGACTGTAACGGTCTGTATCGAGGTCAAGACGGAAGCTCACCAGCCCTCCATGTTTTGACTCCAAGACAGAGAAGTACATTCCTCTCTCACGCTTTCAAATGCACATCCCGCACGTTCTGTTCCAAGCAAGGCTATTTTGCTCTGTGCTGTGAAGAAATGAAATCATCCCTCTCTGAAGCTGTGAGAGATCACAAAATAAAACCATGCAAGAGCACAAAATGATGTTGTGCATTCAAAATGGAATCAATTAAAACACATAGGACCTAATTACGATGTGCGGATTGGGATCCGCCCGACCTTAGGTCGGCGGTTCCGACCGCAGTATTTGGATGCGACCGACTAGCCATCGGTTGCGGTCGGACCGTCATCGTAATCCGCCCCATAGAGTCAATGGTCAATACATAATCTCACAATATATACAAAAGCATGTAGCACTACAAAGTGATGACTTCCACACTCATGAATCACAAGCTCAACCTCTGAGCATGTCTTCCGGCTAAGGGAGACTAGGGCATGGTCTACCACCTGCCCCTGCGGGCTACCTCCCCCTGAGGCCACACTGGCCACCCCTTTAGAGTTCTCACCAGTGGGTGGTTTCTTGGAAACGGACAGCGCCCCTTTGCTTGTATCCTAACTGGGACCACTGAAAACAGCTGGGTTGGAGATAGGGCTCCCTGGCCCATCGCCCACCAGAAACTCCCCCTAGTTTCTCAGAAGGGGCTTGGGAACCCTTTCCCCCAACCTTACTCTGGGAATTTTCTGGGTCTCCCTGGCATCCCTCCTCAGTCTGTTGGGAAGGACCTGAACCACTCATCTTGAGGTCACTCCCAGGTACCTTCTTGTGGACCCTGGCACTGAGCCAGCGGTCCGCCTCCTTACCAAGCTCCCTGGGGTCAGTATGCTTATTATCCAGTAAGTGTTGGCGCAGCTTTGGAAAAAATTGCTAAACGTGCTCCCTGGCATATAAATTGTAGAGCCCTTGGTAATTCTTCACATCACTGCCCTTCACCCAGCTATCCAGTGCCTTGCAATAGTAGTCTACATATTCCATCCAAGACTGTTATGACAGCTTTTAGCTGAACCTAAATGCTTGCCTATACTTCTTGGCTGTGAGACCATTTTTCCTGGAAAGAGTGTCCTTCATGATAGGATTCCTTATCCTCTTGCCTTTCCCTAGGCCAAACAGTGCATCCCTCCCTTCACTGTGAATGTGCCACGAGAGTCTGGCCGCTCCCCTCAATCCTCGGGGACCCTGTGCCTCTCTAAGGCAACCTCATAGGTCTCAAACCATTTATGTATATAGTTAGACTTGGCCCTTTTTGCAGGGTCATCCCTGAACTTTTTGCTTTCCTCCTGGAATTTCTTCTGACCTGGTGTTGGTGATTTTAGGACTCTGGGCACTTTATCACTGCTGTTCAGTGTTAAAGTGCATGTGCTCTCTCTATGGTAAACATGGTAAGATTGGTCTACACCTGTTTGGTGTATTTAATTTACCTATCAGTCCCCTGTAAAGTGGTATCTCATATACCCAAGGCCAGTAAATTAAATGCTACTGATGGGCTTGCAGCGCTGCTTGCGCCACCCACCAAACTAGCCTTTAAAACCTATCTCAGGCCTCTGCCATTACAGAGCCTGCGCACACAGTTCACTGCCGCTGTGACGTGGCACATAAAGTGGTTGCCACGTCTATGACTCCCCTTTTACTACATATCAGGCACCCCATAAGGTAGGCCCTAGCTAGCCCTATGGGCAGGGTGCAATGTAGGTAAAAGGTAGGACATGTGCCTTAACTGTGTGGCATGTCCTGGTAGTGACAAACAGCCTATTTGGTTTCTCACTACTGTGAGGCTGCCCTCTCATAGAAATGCATTGGGGATTCCCTGATATGTGTTTCAATGGTAATTCCTGACATGAGAGGAGTAGCGAGGTCAAGTTTGGTATGTTTGGAATAGTGGTAATAAATGCTGCGTAATGATGTTCGCTGATTTATCATCACTATTTTCTGTGTGCTATGTGTCTTTGTGCCTGCCTGTTGTGTATTGCATGTCTGGCTCTGGAGTGACAGGGGCTGGGGAGGTGCAGTGGCTCCAGAGGGGCTGGGTGAGGCTGAATAGGCCAATCTGCATTTGGAGTAGTGGGAGGAGTAGCACCTGGGCCTGAATAGGACTGTGCCTGCCTTACACAATGCTGGCTCCGCCCCCCTGTGGTGTGTCTGGGACCAGAGCCTACATTGACAAAGGAGGACGTTGTGCACATGTAAAGATGTTTCTAAGTGCCCCCCAGATCTGGTTTGGACCGGGCGCAGAGCAACTGTGCCAGGGGGAGAACAAAGACACTAACTGGTATAAGTATTGGGGCTGTGACCCCATGTAAGGGGCTTTTTGTGCTTACTTGGAACTTGGAGGAAGATACTGCCAGGAGGTACCGCCGCCGGGGATTGCTTGCTGCCTGCTGGGTGGCTGAGAAGACTGCCCTTATGCCAGGGGACCCGGCGTGCTGGCCTGCCTGGGCCCTGTCCTCTGCCCCAGGGATCTCTCAGGGCTGGGGATCCTGCCCTGCAAAACTTAGGCACCTTAGTGCTAAGTGAGTGCTGGATCCCAGTGAAGGACTACAGTTGCAGGGGCAAAGAAAGAGCAATTGCGCTGTTGCAAGAGCGCCGTGTTATCTCCCTCCGTGGTCGTGGAGAGGAGTGGGCCCCCGCTACAGTGGCACAAGTGGAGCGCTCATCTTTTCCTTTGTGCCAGATATTTGAGCCCCAGGTGTGTTGCCTGATTGTGGGCGGGGCTCCCGTGGTGACGCAGAGAGCCCCGCATGCTTCCAGAGCCCAAGGAGGGGTCTCCAACTTTGCCAGTGAGGGCCCGAGAAGAGGATTCCAACTTTGCTCGTACCGAGCGCCGAAACAGGAAGTCAGGCGAGGAGTGGCCGGCCAGAGGAAGCAGCGCCAGAGCCGAAGTCAGGCAACCCTGTGCCGGATCCAAGGCGGGGCACCCGTAGTGACGAGGAGAGCCCCCCGTGGTGTCGAGAAGGAGAGGGAGCCTCGCAGGCTCACCGGATGCAGAGGAAGGACCGGAGTCTCGCGGGCTCCCTGCTGCTACGACCCGCCTATTTCCTGGTTTCACTCGGAAGAGGAGACATGCGGCCAGAAAGCGCTCCGGAGGAAAGAGACCACCTGGGCGGACGCAGCTCACAGGTTGACCCAGCTGGGGTCTGAAGGGCCGAGGTGGTGCATGTGGTGCTCCCGTCAGGAGGTGGAGCGCTTGGTAGCCAGATGAGACTGGGGCTGGCGAGGCCCCGTTACGCCACAGCCTCAACGAGAAGGGAGGGCCCAGAGAGGCCTTCCTAGGTGTCTGCCCCCACTCTGTTTTCTGAGCGTGGAGGAGGGGGAGGGGGTGGGGAGAGCAGGGGGGGTGTTGGTTGTTCCCGGACCCCCTCCACGAGGTCCCTAGTACTTTAATCCCTGTATTGCGGGCATTAGGAGCACAGAGGCCGCTCCTGGGGGAATTCTCTTGGTATTTCAACCATTGCCCAGACGGAGGGGACTGAGGGAAGTCCCTCTGCCAATGGTGGGAGGAAGGTGTTTTCCCTCCCTGACCAAACTGCTCCTTCGGTTGCCCAGATGTAATGGTGTATCCCGGGATGGCCCATACGCACAGTATTGGTGTTCGGCATAATGCTCTCACCAAGGCTTTTATGATGTGTGCAACTATGACGCAATGCCTAATTCCTGGTGCGGTTGTAATGTGTGCACCTTATAATGTTTACTAAGGTGCACTGCTACTGATGTATTATCTTCTGTGATATGCTGATGATTAGGTTGTATGCCTAATGGGTTCATGCTAAGGATAATGATACCAGTAGTTACTGGTTGCTTTCACTAACTGTGAGTTCTAATGGTGATGACAGTGGCCCGATTAGACCTTTAGTGTAAATAATCACTTGTAAAGTCATACTAAGTGCCAGGTGGCACATTGTATAAATGTGATTACGTTCTAATGTGTTTTATGAGTAATACAAAGGCTATTTTTTATATAACCTTGTGTGGAGTGTCTTTTGTGGTGTGCCTAGTGTGTCGCTGCTGTGTGAGTGTGTTGCGCAAACGCTTTACACATTGCCTCTGGGATAAGCCTGACTACTCTACCAAGCTACCAAGGGGGTGAGCAGGGGTTATCTTCAGCGTGTAACTCCCTTTCCCTGACTAGAGTGGTGGTTTCTGCCTGTCTTAGGCGCGTGCCCTAGCCAACCAGAAATCCCATTTCTAACATATATTATCGCGTACGAAATATTAGGCACCAGATCCTTGGAAATGTGGAACCTTTTGTCTCCAGTGGACAATGGGGTCTTCTGCTACCATTGTTGCTGGACTTTAGTTGCTTTGCTTTGAAGTCCAGCTCTTCGAGACTAAGCTCATGGGCAATTCTCCTTACCTCCTTGGCCAACTTCTTCTCCTCAAGGGCCCTCTGGGCAGCAGTATTCAGAAGCCTCCTAATTGGCTGCTTTCCTCTCAAGCTTGGGTTTGGTCAGCTGCAGCTGGAACTCCTTTTTGACCCTCCTAAACTCCAGCTCCTCTGGGGACAGATTGTGAAAAGAGATACTGTTGTTTGCCCTGGATCTGGCAAGGGACTTCACTCCTGTGGGTCCTCCTTTCTCCTCTGGTTCCATGATCAGGGAGCTGCCATCCTCCTTCTCCAGCTCCTCCTCCTTCTCAACATCCACTCCTCATCCTCCTCCTCCTCTGTAACTGGCGGGCCTCCCACCAGGTCGTGAGGGCCTTCTGGAGGTCCTGGTTGCTGAAAGTCCCCTCTCTCTGAAGAATTCCTTGAGCGCTTCCACAGTGTAGTTATTCAGGTTGGCAAGCTCAAACTCCATCCTTGCAGGTATAGCCACAGGCACAGACAGTCAGGTAGCATGAGAACGAATTTGGGAAAAGCAACAAGAGCCAATTGAGGAGAATTTCAAAGAAACTTGAAATGGTATCAAATTATTTATCTGGGATTTTAGTGTTACCCATAATCACTGTATGGCAGGGCACAAACACAAGTACTGAATTCCACCGCTGCCACCAATGCTGGAAATTGGGTTACTGGCTCAGTGAGGGGGCCCTATTCAAGCAGCAACTGCAATTCTTGTCCGGGTGAAACACAAGCAAACCCCAAACTCAGCTGTGCTCAACACTCTGGTAGTTTGGAACAAAAACACTCAGCTTAACTTCAAGGCAATGTGTAAAATATTTATGCAGTACACAACAGTAATGAAGTGAAAACACAATAAAAGAAAAACCCCAATTTAAAAAAATAGAGTAAAATATTATAAATTATTTGTCACCAAAACAAAAATCCAATCAGTAGTACCAGTGATATGCAATTTAAAAATATTTAGGCATAGCACCTAATGCACAAAGTGCCACTAGTGGAGACTGGGAATGAACATAAACACTACAAAATGACTCCTGAGGGAGAAAGTTCAACTTCGGGGCCTATTGTGATCCCGGTCGTAAAGGCTCCGACCTGAAGTCGGAGGCTTTCAGACCAAGATCATCTGTTTCAATACCGACCACATAATTACAATTTAGGCAGTCCGAATAGAAACCGGCCATGTCATTCCGGCAGGATTCCGACGGGCTCAAGGAGCCCGTTGGCGAGTCGGTGACCGGCCCTTAATCTCAATGGACGGTATTTTCACCATTGGGATTACGATGCTCGGTTTCCCACAGGCTTTCCATGCCGGGATTTCCTACATGGAAAGCCTGTCGGAAAGCGAGTTTGGGGGCCCCTAGCAGGGCCCCCTTCTCCTTGTGGCCTCCGGTTGGGGGCTGAGGGGGCATCTATGGTGCTCCCCTTTTGATTGCTGCACCGCGTGGCAGGCACCTTAAGGTGCCTGCCACGCGGTGCAGAGATGAACACAATCTCCCATTTCTCAATGGGAGCTTGTGCTACGGCTGGTTTACAGCCATAGCACAAGCTCCCATTGAGGAATGAGAGTATGCGACTGCACCATGTGCTGCCGCATTGTAATTGCGGTGTCGGGACCACCGACCAGAGGTTGGTTTGTCCCGATACAATGACAGTGTCGTTCGGAGGCAACTCCGACTGACATCGCAATAAGGCCCTTAGTGTCATATTTGGGGGTACGGTAAGAATATACTCTCCCTGCTATATGATGCGCAAAATAGCAAAAAACCAATGGATTGTACAAAATACAATTATCTAATAATGATTATGGAGGTCATACCTCTTTGTATGTCAAAAGACATTGAAATTTATTAATCATGTAATTAGGGTTAAAATAGTTTGTACTATCCCGCTGTCATATCTAAATCACCAAAAATCTTATTCAAGTCCCACAGGCAATCTGAGACAGGCCGGGGACCACCCAACCGTATTGTCCTCCTTGTTTATTGGAGATATTTCCTTGAGGAAAGGCTTGTAAATCACTCAAATTTGGCAATTGTGGTGATCAGTCCATCAATCCATCGATGTTTCGGTCTCCAGTTGTCTAATAAGTACGAGTCAATCCGTGGGACAAAGTATTGACTATTGCATGTGTATAGACCCTTTTTATACAGAGAAGCCTAAAAACATAAAAATCAAAAAAGTAATAATAGAAAACATCCATAAAGTTATAGAAAATAAAGAAAGGTACACCACTTGTGAATCCAAGATGTGAATCAAACACACCTGTAATATAGCAAAACCATCCCTTGAAGAAAACCAGTGAAGCCAATCACCACATCACATGCCAAAAAATGCCTTGACCTAATTAGCAGGAACAAAAGATCTAGTTCAACTACTCACAATAGGCTAATCTCAACCAGTAGCCCAGAGAGGGGGTCCCTCACGGTTATCTGGTCATGTGACACCGTGCAAAAGTCACAAGTTCAGGCCGACCACGATGGAGCGCGGCCGGATACAGGGACCAGGTTAGTCCTGCTGAAAAGTTACATTGTAAAGTCTTTGTAAAGAGTTCTGTTCGCCGTGGAGGAGGCCACGAGAAGCAGGCCAGGTGTCGCAGCATTCATCGATGTAGAGCAAAGATCCTGTTGGGCACCGTGGGTGGTCATTGCTGGAGATTCGTTTTGGTGGTCATCGAAATCTGTCGATGCTGTAACACGCTGTACAGATCTTGCATTATTGATCGTCGCTGGCGGTTGCTGTAGCTTGAAGGGTCAAGTTTAGCAGAGCTTCACTTTGGCAGTCGGCTCAGGTGGCAAGATCTTGGTGTAACCAGCCCGTTCGCAATGAGCCCAAAACTTCAGAATTTCTCCTTTTCTTCAAGGAGGAGCTCAACCGATGCCACACCAACAGTTCAGGACCTACAGGGCACCTCTTGGGGATCAGAAACTCACTCAAGCAGAGTCCAGCAGGGCTCAGGCAGGTCCAGTTGCAGTTCAAGGCAGGTCCAGTGCATCAGGTTCAGGCAGTGCAGGGAGGCCTCTGGAGCTTGTTGTGTCCCTGTAGCTCAGAACAGGTGGTCAGTTAGCTGACCCTTGGGGTCACTTCAGCCTGGGAGGAAGGGTTCAGGTCCAGTTTTCCTTCTCAAACAGCAGGGCAGGTCTCAGCAGGACCAGTTGCAGGTACAGGGAGCTCCAGTGCTGCAGGTCAGCTGAGCAGTTCTTCTTCTGTAGTATTCACAGGTTCAGGAGTGTACTGAAGAATGGGTTTGAGGGTCCCCCCTTTTATACCTGGTGCCCACTTTGAAGTGGAAGAAACCTCTGGAGTTTTCCCCCTACAGAGGTGTTTCGAATTTCCTGTCTCCCTGCCCTGGTCCCAGTCGGTCTGCAGGCACAGAAGGCTAGTGTGAAGTCCTTTGTGTGTGCACTGATGCAGAGTATTTGAAGTGCAAATGTGACCGGTGACAGCTCCGCCTCCCTCATCAAGTCAGGATGGCCCATCCTGCCAGCATCTAGACCTGCTATTGTGTGGCTGTCTGGAAGAAATACACAAAGGCCAACTACCAACTTGTAAACTTAAATGTACATGTCCAACTTTTTAAATGTAACGCACCCTGCCCTATGGGCTATTTACTGCCTAACTTAGGGGTGACTTAAATGTATTAAAAAATAACTTCACACACAGGCTGCAATTGACAGACCTGAGAAACAGGATGCGACAGAAGACCTGAGACATGTTTAAAAAGGCTACTTAAGTGGGTGGCACAGTAAGTGCTGCAGGCCCATTAGTGGCATTTAATTTGCCAGCCCTGGGTACATGCATACCGCTTTACTAGGTACTTATAAGTAAATTGAATGTGCCAATTGGGTGTACGCCACTTTTACCATGTTTAAAGGACAGAGCACAAGCAATTTAGCACTGGTTAGCACTGATTAGAGTCCTACAGACAACAAATACTCTTTTAGAAAAACAGGACGGGTGAAGGCAAACAGTTTGGGGCAAATTACAAAACCCTGGAGGGTGTTATCATAAGACAATAAAAATATACATCCAAACTAATTTATGTGAATTCCTTTTCTATCAAGGAGACAGTCTTTTTATACATTTGTATTAGGAAGAAAAAAAAACATTCAGTTGTTGCACCATATGATACAGTACAATATTCATTAGATTATACTTCATTACATCCTCACAGCCATTTCGGTAAGGTGCTAAGAGAGAAAGTCCCTCCGGTAAGACTCGATAATACACGTAGGTGAAATATCATATAAATCTGTGAAGAAATGAAATCAATACTCCTCAAAAAGCTGTCCTACAGTTTGAAGGCAAAATCCTAGTCATTTATCAAAAGAGTGAATATGAGAAAAGGCTGGAAAATCTGGATTGTTCCAGAGAGCTGCACACCTAGTTATAGGAGGGATGGTTAAGTTTTTACATGTATTGCACAATAAAAGAAGTGTCTTAAATTGAGTTTGATTAAACTATAAGGGGTTTATGATGCTAGTCTGTGAACCTAGCTCATAATATACTCGCTATACATTCCATGTGGCACAAAACCTCCTAACGTTAAATAGGTAGTCTGCAAATACTACCCAGTAGTAAAATTATAATATCAGAAGAGCCCAGCCCCCTCTGTCCAGTGGTAATTGAAGAAGATGGATGGATCAACGGGGGCTTTTATAGTGCCATAAGAACTTGATAAAAGAGTTCTCTACATTCTGAAAAAAGATAGCAGGTAAGTACAATGGTATTGCTCTAAAAAGATATTAAAACTTTTGAAGTATGAGCATCTTAACTTAACTGCAGCACCAGAAACAAACTTAAAGATAGCTTATTCCATTGTCTAAATTGAAATTAAATTTCAGATTCTAGTAATTAATAGTAATTCATAATTTAATGATATTATTCTTTGCATTGACAGAGGTATCTGTATACCTTAATATGTTGTAGAGTTTACATGTCTATCATTGCCTGGTGGTCCAAGGAAGTTACCAAGCACTTGAGCGTTAGATAGGTTAATCTTATATCCTGACAATAAATCAAATAGGACAGCCACCTCCTCTATTGATGGAAAACACAATTGCGAGTTTCTGTTAAACACTGTCATACAGTTATCATAAGCCTGCTAAACTAAATAAAGCAGAGTTCATTTTTAAAGGATACAGCTGGTTATATGATTCTAAGTGCCACAAATAAGGTTTTAAATAAAGTGCAAATAGTAGTGAAGAGAGGGGACAACCATGACGGTTCCGAAATGTATCCCATACAGGCTATCCTGTGTACGGATTCACATTGAGCCTCTGTCTACTATGGAGCATCATGTTGCCTATCCCACTTGTTGACAAGGCCTCATGTAAAAAAAAGCCGGGAGACCCTGTCAAAAGCCTTTTCTGTGTCCAGCCGAATCATCCCTGCTGCCAGAGTGCCTGCAACATCAAAAAATATAGCTAGATTATGTGCTATAGTACCTCACTGGGGACCGAAACCATGTTGCATATTGTCAACCTAGTTTGCTATTCTCCGGCTATTTTGTTAGCTAAAATCTTTGTGTAGATTTTAGCATCACAATTTATCAGTGAAATTGGCTGATAAGAAAGGTAAGCTGTAGGGTCTTTTCCTTTTTTAACAGAAATAGTAATGTATGTCTCCCGCAAGGAAGCTGGTATTCCTGTACCTTCCTCTTTTTTAATTATCTCTAATAATTCTAAGAAACGTGGGTCCAGGTTCTTTCTAAATAAATGTATAAGCTTGGGATGGTATGGTATTGCATCTGAAACCGGCGTTGTACCAGTCAGGAGTTGCTGGAAAGTTTTAATTACTTCTTGTATTGAGAAAGAAGAAGCAAGAGTGTGTCTCTCATCTTTTGTGATAACATTAGAGACCACAAGAGTGATACACTGATTATATATTATCATAAAGCGTTGCGTAATCTTCTTAGAAAAATCTGCATTATGTTTTCTGAACCTGCATGAACTTTTGGAGTGGAATCCTTAATAGGCTTGATGAGTCCTTTTCTCGGTTTTTCCGTAATTTGTAAAGATAAACGACGGCCCATGGTTCCACCATTCTCAAGATGTTTAAGTTTTGTATTACAGGACATTGGAACTGCATTTTCCCATGTCATTTGCTGGAGTTTGCATACATAGAAAGAATCTCAAATTCTGACAAATTTCTGTGAAGCGCATCAGTGTGTTAAGCTTCTAATATTACTAGGGCCTGATGAAGTTGGTGTAACTAAGAGTTGCTCCTCATGCTAAAGCTTTCGTAGCATCCCATATCACCGTAGGAGAGGCTGATCACATATTTACCCAAAAAATGTCAAGAATAGTAAACATAAATTCCTGGTACTGTTGCACTAACAGAACAGACCTATCAAAAGACCATTTACTTGGTTTAGCTAAATCTCTGAGCTCTTCATTGGAGATAACTATAGCCAGTCTATCTGCATAAATAAAAAATAAAAAAAGAAACAGAGTAAGTACGAGCACCCTGGATCAATGTGGTGCCGTCTAAACTCATTATGTCAATACGATTGTGATGTCATCAAAGCATTTCAATATACAGGTATGGAATATTATTTTGTTATATAAGAAAATATCAGCAACAAAAATAACACCAAAAATATAGAGTACACATATATTAACTTTACATACCTTGTATGTAAAGTCCAAAATATTGACTACAAAAATATAGAAGACCATAATATCATCTTACAATAGGTAAGTATATCAAATGTTATATAAATTAAATATACTGCCCTATACATATAATTAGACTTATACATTATATACATTTAAAAATGAATATTAACTTTAAATATATTTTATTTAAAAAATATAAAATTATAATATCAAAAGATATATAGAAATGTTTAACTTACAAACATAAACATTTATGCTTTAACATAATTATAAAAAAATGTAAAAACATTTTAAATATGAAATTATTTTTGAATATAAATAAAAAGAAACATATATAATAATTAATTATAATTACAAACACTAGATATGAAAAAACTATACAAAACAATATTAAAATAAAAATACATTAATAAAATATTACAAAAAATGAAAAATAAGTTACATTACACCAACGTTTTAAATTAAATCAAAAATATATATTAAAATAAAAATCAACAAAAAAACTAAAATCAACTAAGGCAATAGAAATAAAAATAGACACTACTCCCACTCCAACCTGACCAACAGTAAAGAAAGTGTTGTACTGTGGAGGGGTTACTTTTATTATTGCCACTTCGACCTGAGCAACAGTAAAATTGAAGGGATCACATTTACTACTTCCAATCAAACCTGAGCAACAGTAGGGAAAGTGCTGGATTTTAGAGGGTTCAGATTTACTAGTCTTTCTCAAATATAAGCAACAGTAGCAAAATTGCAGGGATTTGGAGGAGTTAGATATATAGGATTCCGGTTCGGAGTAAAAGTAACAGTAGGGAAAGTGTTGAACTATGAAGGTATCTGAGTTACTGTTCCTAGTCCAACTTGAGCAACAGTAGAAAAAGTATTGGACTTTAGAGGGGTCAGATTGGCTATACCTACTCAAAGATAAGCAACCATAGGGAAAGTATTGGACTTTGAAGGGGGGTCAGACTTACTATTCATGCTCCAACGAAAGCAACAGTAGGGAAAGTGCTGGACTATGAAGGGGTTAGATTTAATATTCCGACTCCAACATAAACTACTTTAGGGAAAGTGTTAGATTTTGTAGGAAAAGGGGTAGTCAGAACTACTATTCCCACTCCAGCATAATCATGAGTTTACGGATAAATTTTAAACTTTGGAAAGGTCAGATTTACTTTCCCAATCACAAATTAATACAGAATAAAATACATATACATATAAAATTAAGAAACATAAAATATATCTCTACAAACGTATAAAAAATATAAACTTAACATATAAAATTAAACATCAAATTATACTAAAAATTATAATGAATTTCTTTTTTTTTTTAGATTAACACACTTCCCACTCTATTAACCTAAAATTCGAACAACCCCAAAAGCAAATAACAGTACACATTATTTTAAAAAACAATACCACTACTAAATTATTTATGGTACAAAAAAGCCTAGACATAATAGAATTATCTAATTCATAATTAAAAAAATAATTTCGATAATTAATTATAAAATTAACAAATTGAAACATATAAAATAATATATAATCAATTAACAAATAATTATAAAACCTCCCACTGTATTCACCTACAGATCAAACAACTAACCAAAAAAATTAAATTCAAGGAAATGCAGTTGTGCTTGAAATAGCAAATGTTACAGCTTTGGAATTACTTTTCATTACTCTTGGAATACTTTTAGATTACTTTGAGTACTTGGTGTGGTATGCCTAGATACCACACCTTAGGATCTCTACATACAAGGCAAGTATGACTTTTTATACTTTGCAATAGAATTCTCTTTTCTTCATATAACACAGTTCAACACTTAGGGGCCGATTACGATGTTGGTTGGAAAGGCTCCGAACGGCATTCGGATTCTCCTAAACCGTTTAGGAACCTATATTTCTGACCAACTCTGAAACATTTCCGACCGACTGGTTACGATAGAAGTAAACCATTCAGGCTGTCCGAATCGGTTCCGATCGGCACTCGGAGACCCCAAGTCGGTCGGAGCCGATTCGTACAGGTATAAGGACACCGTTTCCTACTGAGCGATTGCGATGGCAGATTTTGACAGCCGTTCAGAGTTGGCCTGCCTGACACAAAACTGCTGTCGGAATCTGACTTTGGGGGGCCCTAGCATGCCTCGCTTCATCCTGGGGTCTCCAATTGGGGTCCGTGAGGGACCCCCCTGTAAAACCATGCACAGTGTGGCAGGCACCATGGGGTGCCCGCGACAGGGTGCACGGTTTTCCCCAGACTCCCATTTTCCCCAGGGGAGCCTGTGTTCGCGTACGGAACACAGGCTCTCATTGAAGTCAATGAGAGTGCTTCCGAACGATGTTCAGAAGCATCGTAATTGGTCGTTTGGAACCGCCGAACCCGATTCGGTCGGAAAGGATTCCGAAACCGAGTCCGTCGGAAGAGTTTAGACATTTTTTAGGCCCAAAATCTCTTTGCATGGGTTTCTATGGAGCAAAAGTGTTAGCGGTTTCCCAGGTAAGTACACGACTTACGAGGGTGAGTTTTGGGGGTTAGGACCAAGGTTCCCCAAGGTCTAGATGGGCACTCAAGTTGCACCACCAGCTGCACTGGGGCGGCCGGGTGCAGAGGCCCAATGTTAGCCAATGGGGCTAAGGGGGCCTTCGGTTAGGGACTGCTGACGAGCAGGCCTCTCGGATGTGGGAGCAAAGCTCCTAGGGTTAAGGTCAGCACTGCAGGGGCCAACGACCAGCATAGGAGCTGCACCACCAGCGGCACTGGGGCGGCCGGGTGCAGTGTGCAAATCGCACATTGGAATCCCTGTGCATTTCAATGGAGACCTTTGGTTTTAGGAAGGCGTCCTGAAGGTGAAGTTGGGATCTTGGGGGATACCTGGACACTGTCGGTTGGGCCACCCAAGGCCGTGGGGCGTCGGGTGCAGGGGTGTCTTCTGGCGTCAGGTTTTCTTACCAGCTCCAGTCACGGTCAGGGGGACCCTTCAGGTTGAGGCTGCAGACGTCGGCTTGAGGCTTAAGGGAGGTCAGGGATCACCAGATCCTAGGTCAGGATCGCTGGGGAGACCTCTTTGGGGTGTTAGGCCACTCGTACTCGGGCTGTGGGCATCGGGTGCAGAGTGGTGCAGAATCAAGGAGTCACCGGAATCCGGATTCTGGAGGTGAGTCTTTGTTTGAGAAAGTCTGGTGCTCACGGGAGACAGATTCTGTAGGAAGGTCGCAGGGCAGGCCCTCTGGCCTCTGGGGGTTGCTGCCTGCTGGACTCGCCGGGGTTCTTGCTGTAGGCAGGTTGTAGACAGTACAGGCCGGTAGGGCTGGGGCCAAGGCAGTTGGTGTCCTCTTCTCCTTCCTGGGTCAGCACGGCTCTTCGGTCCTTCTTCTTTCTTCCTGGAATCTGAGGAGGCAAGGTTCAGGGTTGCCCCTAAGCACTAAATTTAGGGGCGTTAAAGGGGTGTGCAGGTTGGAACCAGAGTCCCTTCCTTGGGATGGGTACACCCCCTAACATGCCACCCTCCTGTGGGATGGGGCATGAGCCTCTTCCTAATTGGCTGAGCCCCCTCATCTTCAAGATGGAGGGGAGTGAGGGGTGTGCTTCACCTCACCTCCTCTACCTGAGGAGTGGGGTTGGCAAAGGTGGGCACACCTCTCTTCCTAGCTTGGATTTCCCGCTGATTCTCCCACCCAAAGTGGGGGCCAGAACCGTTGGGAGCCAGTTGCTGGGGGCAGCAAAAGGCAGGGACAGCGTCCAAAGGTGGCAGGCATTTGAAGCTTTTCCTTTTGTGGACACTGCCCATCCTGGGGGAGGAGACATGACCGCACTGCCCAGGATGGGTTTTGTTTCTGGACCCAGAGAGCGGAGACCCTCTACCCAGGGGTCCAGAACCCTGTCTGGTGGTGGCAAATGGCGGGCAGCCATTCAGGAACCACACCAGGGCTGGTCAATTTTCAGAGGGCATCTCTAAGATGCCCCCTGAGTGCATTTTACATGAAATCCCACACTGGCATCAGTGTGGGTTTAATGTGCTGAGACGTTTGCTACCAAACTTCCCAGTTTTTAGTAAAGCCATTATGAAGCTGTGGAGTTCGTAATGATGAACTCCCAGACCATATACTCTTTATGGCTTTACTACACTTAGAATGTCTAAGAATGGACTTAGACAGAGTAGGGGTACACAGCTCATGCCTCTGTACCCTCACCTTAGGGCTAGTGCTCCCTGCTAGAGGGGTGACTTACCTTGGCCTCAGGCAGTGGATTGCAGGCATGGCAAACAGGGATGTGTGCCAGTTCGACTCTTCACTTTTCTCTGCACCAAAACTCGCAGCCTGCAGTGGCAGTGTGTGTGTGTTAAGGTGCAGGACCTCTAAGGGTGGCACAATAGGTGTTGCAGCCCTTAGAGGCCTTCCCTGGTCACAGTGCCCTTGGTCCCCATTGTACCTTTTACAAGGGGTTCACCTGTGGCCAGGGTTGTGCCAATTGTGGATCCAAAGGTACAGTCTTTGGAAAGAACAAAGGCCCTGGGAACCTGATTGGCATGGACCCAGGGCATATCAAGTCAGGTTGCATCAGATGTTAGGCTAAAAGTGGGGGGTAACCATGCAAAAAGGAGCACTTTCCTAAACATGTATAACATTTTAAACAAGCATTTGCAATGCAATCGTCTCGCCTTTGGGACCTTATAAGTATTTAGCGATGCAGCTCATTATCGCACATTACTGCAACGTAGCCTCGCTCACATGCATTTTCAGCACAATGTCAACCCCAGGTGACGGTAATCACCACAACACAGGGAAGACCAAACGACTTCCGGTGATTATTATATATATTTTTTTTAATCGCAAAAGTGAAACTAGTAAAGTAATTCATAGTGGCCACTAAACTGGAATGTGCATTTATAAAATACTTGGGATAATCACAGGCCTGCCATATGGGAGGTGGGAAAAGATACTGGGTAAGATGGCTCAGCAAGTTACACAAATATAGAAGTAGGCAATAAGCTTTTAATAAGCGCCGCAGCTGATACATTCATTAGTTTTTGCTGCTTAACCTCATAAGGATAAGAGTCCCGGTCAACAGTGCTAATAAGAAAGATTTAAGAAATAAAAGGTGGTATAACTTAAGTGCCCACTGCCTCTACTTGGGCATCTCTTTCGCTGATGCTTTTAAACTGTTTGAGCTCAGCCAGCAAAGAAGGCACCACAGAGATTTCTTAGTAGTATAGCATCTCTAACGAGCTGGTAGGGCTGGGACAAGCAGTTGCTATTGTTTCTTATAATTACGCATAACATTTTTAAACGCAGACCACTCTACATTATTACTTTAAAACCAGTCGTGGCCGGCATGACTCGTTGGAGGGGTCGCGCAGGGGGGGGGGGACGTTTAATTAAAAAAAGTAAAAAAGACTTACCTTCCCGGGTACCGCGCCGTCTCAGCTCCTCCCGTTGCCCGCATTTTCCAGGAACAGGAAGCAGGCAGCCTCCCTCCCCTAAGCCAATCACAACTCTGCAATGGCAGCGTTGTGATTGGCTGGGACGCCGATCACACAGGCGCCTACGGGGAGGCCATTTTCTCCATGTAGGATGCAGCCTACATGGAGAACATGCAGAGTGCGTATGACTGGTTTGGTCGGCCCTGGGGCCGACCAAACAGTCAGCGCCCTCAGAGTGGGCAAGCCACTCCTCCCCTGGACTCCAGCAGATACCCCCAACCAAACCCTTCTGCTTTCTCGCAGTGCGAGAAGCAGAAAGATAAAATGGTAGTTTTACCATTTTATGTTTCTGCTTCTCGCACTGCGAGAAAGCAGTGAGGCGACGCTCCTCCGCCCTAATGGAGGAGCCGCCCCTGTTTAAAACAAGTATTTTTTTAATCGCTTCGTAAATGTATGTGCGCTTTAAACAGTTACAAAAATAAATTGCCAAAGCAAACAGACTTGTTTCCCGATGGGTATGAAAAATGCATTGTTCTTTAATAATAATATTGAGTGCGTGTGTGTGCATGTTTCTATCATGCTTTTGGCTGCAGATAGAAACGCATCTTAAAACGTTTTAATTGTGTGAAGTTCAGTTAGATTGCAACTTCTCAAAATTGCTAAGTACATCAACCTTCGCAAAACTTTACCTGCATGTAAAGCTTGCCCGCAGAAACAATTTTGTGGGAGATTTCGCCAGCAAACATTTTTGGGGTATAATTTACATGCAAAAAGATATTTTTTTAGTGTCTGTCTAAAAACATGCTTTTTGCAGTGTTTTTCACGTTCTGTATTTTTTAACCGCATGCCCTAGACCAGAGGTCTTCAATCTGTGGGGCGCGACCCCCAGGGCGGCCCTGGAGGCATGCGAAAGGGGTCGCGCTCTTCATTTGCTAAAAGGAAACGTCCCAGGTGGTTAATTGCGGTAGTTAAAATGCTTTCCCTGGAGTGTTGTTATTCAGGGACTCTCCTGTGCTGGGAAATCGAAGCCAGGCAGACAGCTAAACATGCCTTTCTACCAGTGTGTTGCTGGTCTGAAAGAAATGCAAATGTGCACAACGAGTTAATCTGCAATGTAAAAGATTTGCAGATTAACTCGTTGTGCACATTTTCATTTCTTTCAGGCCAGCAGCACACTGGCAGAAAGGTGTGTTTAGCTGTCTGCCTGACTTTGATTTCTCAGGAGAGTGCTGTTGCAGTTACTTGATCAAATCACTTGAAGCTTTTTGAGTGGTAGTGCACAGAGTTAATTAAGCTGTGAAGTGCTTGCTTTTAATTGTTGTATTTACATAGCGCTTACTATCCCTGAGAATGTGTTGAAGGGACAGTTATGTAAAACAAATTGCATTGCATAGGGTCTGGATATTACTAAAATCTATGGGCCTCATTTACAATGAAATGGTGTAGGGCAGCTCTGCAAGTATTTTTGCTGCGCTGCCCTATGCCAATTCAAAAGGGCAGGACTGGACTGTATTTATAAGATGTGGTGCATTTCTGTCCTTCCTACCAGTACACAATTTGGTGCCTAGCGCCAACGCAGGCACCCTTGCACCATGGTGCAAGGGTGTCTGCATTGTTGGCAGGATTGTTTTCGTGCAAGAAGGCACACCTTCCTGAGCAAAAACAACCCATGGAGGCTTTTTCCTCTTTCTATGTGTGCTACACATAGAAAGAGGAAACAATTGAGGAGAAATAAAGATATTTCTCCTCGTTAAGCATCCCCTGGGGCAGCGTACAATTTTGACGCATCCTCAGGTTTATAGATCCTTGTAAATCTGGGAATGTGTCAAAACCCATAGGAAAACCCACTGCAACGCCTATGGAACACCCCCTGACACAGTGTAAGGCAACGCATCAACTTGCGCTGCATTGCCTTACACCATATCTAGGAGGCCATGAAAAAACCCACGCAAAGTGACTTTGCGTGGCCTCCTAGATATGGGTCTGTACTCTGCGCAACCAAAGCGTCGTAAAAAATTGACGCACCGGCAGCGCAAGGAGCTTCTATTGTTGCTTATTTCTATATTTGGGTGTTAAACTGCTTTAAATAAGGTGCAACCACAGATTGACCGTTTCTCTGGAGAACATTTATGGTTGTCCATGATAAGGAGTACCAGGTTCTAGAAATTTTTGTCGGGAGGGGGTCCATACGCCTAAAAATTTTTGATAGGGGGGTCTCGGCATCAAAAAGTTTGAAGACCACTGCCCTAGACTGAGCTCGACTCTAACACGAGTGAAGGAACAGAGGCAAATTCGAGCAGACCCCAAATTGTCTTTGCGATTATAAGAATGTCAAAACAGGCACCATCCACCACAATTCTGACCCTGCATGCAGAAAGAACGTGAAGAAGGTTAGGTCGACTATGGGATGAATGGATAGATCGAATGAAAGTAGATGGATGGCTGAAGTGAAGGATGGGTCACTCTTGGGTTGACTGATGGGCGGATGCATTGATAGGTGGGTGAGTAGATGAATCACAGAATGTATGAGTGCGTGGTGGCGTGAATGGGCGAGTTGGATTAATAGTGTATATGAAAGAATGTGTAAATGGATCAGTAAATGCATGTGTGAATGGATGGATTATTCGGTGGATGGATGGATGAATAAGTGATGGGTACGTTTATAGGTGGTTGTGTAGGTGAACTGATTAGTTAGTAGGTAGGTGAGTAGGTCGAAGATGATTAAGTGATGGATAATGGGTTGGTGGGTGAGTGAGTCGATGAATAGATGAGTGGGTTAGTGGATGAACAGATGGATATGTGAGTGATTGGGGAGCGAATGGAAGAATGGGTATGTCACTTAAGGAATGTATTGATATCTGAGTGGATGGATTCATGTATAGCTGTATCGACATTGAGTAGTAGTAGGGGCGTAACTTCCATTGGTACAGCTGGTCTAATGGTACCGGGCCCACAGGCCCGAGGGGCCACTGAACCCTGAATATTGCTGTATTTTTTAATTCAAAGAGCAGCCATAGGGGCTTTATTTCCTTCCTTTCAGTGGGGCCTGTGACACACTAGCTACGCTACTGAGTAGTTGGATGAATTGTCAGTGGTTAAGTAGATGATTGAATAGTGAGGGAGTAGATGAGTAAGTAAGTGGATGGATGGAGAAGTGGTTGAAAGGGTGAGTTCGTGGATGGGAGCAGACAAATCGTTTTGGTGAACGCTTTCCGGCGGTGTGCAAACAAATTAAATAAATACGGAAAAAACACATCGCCATGACCTTGTTAGCATGTTTGCACAGCATTTATAGTAACTGGCCCTGATATAGACAAGACAGAGCTGAGGATTCAATAGTTACACATGATGTGTCTCTTAGATATGATGATGTGTTATCAACAGGAAAAGACAAGATATTGTGTGTTTAAACACCTTAAACTATTACTGAAAAACATAGAGGCTGTCTTAACAAAGTGTGTGCCTTTTAATAGATGCTGTGTCCCCCTCAAAGGATGGCCACATTGTGGTGAGGTATACTCTGAAGCTAACCTGGGTTTGCAAGGATTGACATCATGAATGGCAATCACTAGGCGCTACATGTGTTCAGGAATTAGCACTAACTGCAGAGCAACACTCCCTAAACAAGAATAATTGCTCACCTGGGCTTTATACCTCGGACTGTAATTCAGTCAGTGAAGTGACCCTGTGACAGAGTGAACGACTTTGCGCCAACTCAAGGAGCCACTACGAGCCGCCGAGGCCACGCCCCTTTCACAACAGGTTGATGATCAAAACTCGTTAGAGGAATGACCATTAGCAGTGACGGATTCTCACATGATAAACGTATCACGTCATTTCGTAGAGTGGCGAGTAAAGCCTAATGATACAGTCGGTTCGAACATATTGCGGAGAGAAGGAGTGGTTAAAATGTATCATGTAGTCTGCAGGCAGGCCAGAGCGCGGCAAAAGAGGCATCAATAGTAACACCCTTTTAAAAATATTAGGTTATGAATCACTTTTAAAGTATTTTAGAAGTATATAAACTAAATTATTTTTAAAGCAGAGGTATAATTGCTATGCTAAACACGAGATCCGTCGCACGAGCAATGGGAGGAGCCGGGAGGCGGGACTTTAGCAGGACCTGAAGCGTTGAGATGGGCAACTAAAAGCATCACTAGGACAATTGCGGGACGGGAAGAACGTGTTGCGATGGCCAACCAAAAGCATCACTAGACCAATACTCCATAGGAGGAGCAAGACACTAGAAGTTCGGACATAGAAGCAAAATATCCCACTGAAAAGCAAGATTTTGCGAATAACGCTCTCCTCAACCAATCACCTGCGATAGGAGGAGTCAAACCCCACAAAGTACATACAACAGATCATTCTGCAGCACAAGCACTGTAGGCTCGACCTAAAAAACAATATAAAAGAACTTCAGTATTCTATCTCACAATATTTTTGGCCTCACAATATTTTTGTCAATCACTATTTTTGACACAATATCTGTGGAATACCATATTGAATGCACTATTTTTAGAATGTGTGTCTAAAAATACGTTTCGAATATATTCCTAAGATGCAAATGGTTGCTCTCACCTAACGATGTTTGACATTGGTTTCAGAAAGATGGGCCTAGTATGAAAATGACCTGACCTCTTCCACTTATCTTGGTAGGACATTAAGAGCAGCTCAGTGCCTGACTAGTAAATCCTAATCTTCAGGAACAATAGTCATTACATTAAAGCACCTTGTGAACTAAGCAAATGACTGAATATATTCTGCCGAAAAGGACACCAGTGCAAGGCTCAAATATGATGAGATACATGTTCAAATTTTCACCATCATAACCCACAAGCTGCTGAGCTAACAGCAGATGTTGTATCTGATGAGCTCACTTGCTCAGGTACAACAATGTTCAGGAACTAAACAGCAATTAAGAAATACAGTTGTATCAGTAATCTTACCTGCACTCCAAGGAATCTGCTACTAGTGATGACAAAAGGCACTCACTGCTTTCATGTGAAGTGCCCTGAAAATGCTGAGTCAATTTTAAAGCGAATTATGTCGACCTGGCTCACAAGAGCGAGATACTATCCCAGTGTTTTAGCCCAAAATACTGATTTTTAAACATGCTTCTGGTTGTCATGTATTTTCATCTCCATCGTCCCTTTAAACTGATTTAATTATTTGCTTCCCATCTCATAAATCACATACATCAATCATGTGCAAAACAAGGAAGACAATGCTTCTAGATGCCACTTCCATCTGTTGTAGTCGCTGGGTGCGATTGCATAGATATATAATCATTATTCACACAAAGGGATAAGAGCAGCCAGTGGTTGAACTTGTGGGTGGACCCCAAAATATTACCTAAACAGTACATCCAAGGGTTGATGTTTAATTTCATGAGGCAATGTGTTCCCTAGAAAAGGCACCCAGCAGCATGTCAAAATATAGTCAATTAACTGAGGAAAGACGCGATAATTGAGTTCTAAAGTGGATCAGACATTTTTAGGGTTTATTATAGAGTTCAAAAAGATGTGGGACAGAAATCATAAATGCATAAAGGCAATGCCATGAAGGCTCTTGGTATATAGGGAAATACAGCATATGGTGCAAAATCAGAAATATTCGAAGTCCCAAAGGAGCAGCAAAATCTTTTAGAAATCGGGCAGCATCCCTATTGGCATCAGGAATCCTCTCAAAAACTCTGGCTGTTCCAGGGCCGCCTCAGCCATTCGCTTTTTAGAAGAGGTATTTAGTTGTTTTGCAGATTGGGACATGCGTCCCTGAGGCACTTGAGAGTCTTGTCTTGGATAAGGGGGTAAATATTTTATTAGCTTTTGAAAGGAGGTAACAATTGAGTGACTTAATACCTCCTGTATCGACTGCATTGATTCTGAAACAGTGGACTGAATTACATCCAGCACCGTAACTAGTTGATCACAGGTAGACTCCTGTCTAGAAGGCCCTTAAGCAGCTGAGTCACACAGCACCTGCTGAGAGGAAATGGGCACCTGAAGGTTCACACGCTCCCGCATGAAAGATATTTATTCAAGAAGGAAAAAAGTACATTTCACTCCATGACAGTTAAATTCAAGGTACACAACAAACACAGTGCATATTAACAATAAATGGTCACATGAAATAAAATAAATGTATACTTATCTCTGCTAGAGTAGCAAAGAAGATGGTTGCTGCTCTGCAGGGATAATTATACCAGAGACTGTTCATTGATTGTTGGATCGCACATGAGGTCACAGCTGATCTAGACAGCTGATCTCCTTCATACTTTTGCGTATAATTTTCTGCCATGTAAGTTATGTTTCACTTTGCTGCTAGAGCTATAAGTAAAGAAGTTAAGTCATAATCGAGCCTCCAGTTTTGTAATAGAATTGAGGGTGGCACTTCAGCACAAGCACCCATGTGGAGAGACTGGGTTGAAAGAGTACTGATATTTTTTGAGGCCATTAAGGTGAAAGATGAACAGAAGAGAGCTATGATCCTACATCTAGGAGGAAAACACGCTTACGGAAGCCACTCCCAAGACACACGCCACCCTCATTGTGGCCCTCAATGCCTACTTCAAGCCGATTCCTAACCAGGATTATGAAAGGTTTGTGTTTCGCCAAGCCCGGCAGTGGAGGAGTCTATTGATACACTCTACACCCAATTAAAGGGGTTGACCAGTACGAGTGGGTTCGTAGATGAGAATGAGGAGATAAGGGGCTAAATACATCAAGGGTGCGCGTCAGCAAAACTTTGCGGAAGCATTCTAAAGGAGTCTGGAAAGCCACTAGCTGACATCCTGTTGATGGGCTGGACAAAGGATCTTTCAAAAGCTTGCGCTTCCCACATGGAAGCCACTTACACAAGCCAATAAAGGCGGAACAAGTCAATACTGTGGCCCCGAAACCCAGCCCAAGCAAGCCCAAGAGCCCAAAAACTGAAAAGCACACATTTAAATGCAATTAAAGAATGCTGCAAGCCAGGCCCATAACTGGTCCATTTCCTTGGACCTCACAGTACTGGACTATGGCTGTGAGACCTATGGGAAAGAGGCCAGTCTTCTAGGGTTGTTTCTGGCCAGTATTTTACCATCCTGGATAGTAATTTTTATGTCTAAAACAGAGCACAAAGGCAACAAATCTCAATAGAACTTCTAGTGATATAACAATGTAGAAGAAAATATCTGTCTCATCAGCTAAGTAAAATTTCTCAAATTGGAAGTGCACAAAATATAAAGACAAACAATGTAAGCAGAGGTCTTCAAATTTGGGTGAGGCTCCCCTGGTGGACCTCAGTTTATCATAGGGGGGCATCAGCCTGAGCAGTGGCTCAGATTAATTCAAGCATTCCATAGTTCACTTTTTTTTTTATACTTTAGTGAGTCACCCTAAGTGGGACGGATGTGCCCAGATGTGGGTCCCATGCACACTGTGTCACTGGAAACAAGCTATACCTAGCTGATGATCCCTAACTAGGGTGACACCTGTCTCGGTTTGCTTGTGTTCTGGGTCAGGTTGGACCAGGCCTGGTAATTTGGTCAGGACTGTTCTCATTGGAGCAGGGCGGAGAGTGATTTGCAGATTGTTGGGTCAAAACTAAGGTGGCATGGTGTGCAAAATAGCAATGGAGTGGGATGCAGCCTGAGTAATTACCAGTTGCTGTGATTAATTCAAGCATTTCATCCATCACGTTTTGTATCCTTTTTTTGTGGACATGAAAATACAGTCATAATTTGGGCACATTGGATCCATAACCCCATGAGGCCATGGTCCCACTGCACTTGCTGCACTATTGATAGCTATGCGCAGAGGGGCCTCTAGCCCTGGGAAGTGCAGCCATGGACCAGTGCTGTACAGCCCAGGACAGCAGGGTTCCTCCCTTGGGCCTCTCAGCACTGGACAGGGGCTGGTAGGATTAGGGGAGGATGGACTTTTCCTGACCTTTGCAGCTCTGGATCATGGATGTGCAATGCATGAAAGAAGGAACCATTGGCATACTAATGTAGCCATGGGCCTTGATGCAAGAAAATGATGCTGGACAGTAAAACACAGCCATAATCTGGGTGCGTTGGGTCCAGAACATCCATGAGCCCCAGTGCCACTGCACCTACTGCACTACTGATAGCTACACCCTGGAGAGAGGCCCCAAATGAGCCTCACAGCCATACTCCTGCTCTGCTAAGCTCATGGACTGATGTCTCCTCCCCTAAGTGTCCAACCACGGCCGGCTGCAATACCCAGGGGAGGGAGAGCATCTCCTAGTCCTCACAGCTCTGGAAGATGGCTGCAATGCTTATAATCTTCTTACTATATTTGAGTTCTAATCCCTTTACCAATTCCTAGAGTAAGCCTTGACTGCTAGCAATTGCACATTTTGAGCACCAATTTTAGAAAATTAACTCTGGTATTCAAACAGAATGAAATAGTCTTAAGCTTTGAAACACCAGTGGTAAATATCAGTATCTACCAGGCATACTGTCCAGTAAGTACCCACTGCTACAAGACTTGGTCCGTTTTAGCCATGAAACTAGGATATTTAACATCTGATATCAGTTTTAAGATGGAAATAATCACCATGTTCTTAAGCTGAGCAGGGTCGATAACAGAGTGGTGATTCCCTGGGAGGGGCATTCCCTTCACCTTGCCATCAGAATCACTGACATTCCAGTTGTGGTCTGTTAGAACTGGGGGTCTCTAGTTGGCAGAGGTAGGTACATTGTCCAAATAGGGACCCTTGCTTCTAGTCAGGGTAAGGGGCTACACTCCTAAAATAACCCCTGCTCACCCCCTTGGTAGCTTGGCACGAACAGGCAGGCTTATCTCAGAGGCAGTGTGTAAAGCATTTGTGACCACATACAGTAATACAGTGACAACACTACAGATGGACACCACACAAGTTGTATATAAAAATAAGTACTCTTTATATAGACTTAACACAAGACCAGAACGACAAAAATCCACAATACAATAGAAATATGACTGTCAAAATGGTAGAAAATAGTTCAGTTCAAATGCAGGTGATAAATGCGACACTCTACATTCAATGTACCTTTGGATGCGTAACGCGATACAAACAAAAGAGTTGCAGGGAAGGTGATGCGTCGGTTCCTTACACGCAAGAATGGTGATGCGTCGGTTCCTTGCTTCGGGGGAGGTGATACATTGGTTCCCTACTGCTGCGTAGGGGACTGTGATGCGTCGGTTCCTTACCGGAGAGGAGGTGATGCGTCGGTTCTTCACCACGTGGGAAGGTGATGCATCAGTTTCTTACTGCACTTCTGTGGCGATGCGACCAGCAGCGCCTCGATGCGATGACGACCCGGTGCAATGAAACAAAGTGGCGTCTTCCTCTTGATGCGATAACAAAGGGGGCGATGCGTGCACGCCCGACGGCCGTGCGGCGACTCAGTGAATCTTCTGAGCCGCGACAGGCCCTGCGACACGCTTCTCCGGTGATGCGACGGAGTCTGCTGCGACGGCGACACTCTTCTCCGGTGATGCGAGGCGCTTCGGTGATGCGATGGCGACAGCGGCAGCGGCGGCACGCTTTCTCGGCGATGCGACGACAACTGCTGCGGCGGCGACACGCTTCTTCTTCGTGAGTCGCGCTTCCAGCTCCCAGCGACACGCAGTCTCTTCAGAAGGCCCAACACAACAGTAGGCACTTCAAATTCCCAGCAAGGGAATTCAGGGGGGCTGGTTGGTGAAGTCTTGTATCCCTGAGACTTCAGCAGGAGGCAAGCTCAATCTTCAAGCCCTTGGAGATTTTCTGCAAGATGATGAAAGTAGGCACAAAGTTCCTTTCTCTTTTCTTTGGCAATCAGGCAACCACTGCAGGCCAATCCCTCAAACAGCACACAGCATATGGATAGTCTCCTCCTTCAGTTTCTCTGGTTCCTCTCCTCAGTAAAGGTTCTTCTTGTTTCCCAGAAGTGATCTAAAATCTTGGGGTCTGGGTCCCAATATTTATACTAGCAAATCCTTTGTCCTCTGAAGGCAGAGGGTCCTGTACCTAGTCCAAACCAGTTCTGGGTGCATTCTGCCAGTGCACAACTTCTTCCTTTGTCAGTGTGGGCTAGGGTCATCAGACAAACCACAGGAGGTGGAGCCAGCATTGTGGAAGGCAGGCACAGCCCTATTCAGTCCAGGGTGCTACTCCTCCCACCACTCCTCATGCAGATAGGTCTATTCAGCCTAGTGCTGACTCACCCTGCCTCCTGGAGTCCCCCAGCCCCTGTCACTCACAAACCCAGACACACAATACACAAGCTAGCAGAGGCAGGCTGGATGGTTAGGCAAGAAAATACCTACTTTCTAAAAGTGGTATTTTCAAACACAGAATGTTAAAACCAACTTCACTAAAAGATGTAATTGAGAGGTAGGGTTTTGGATATGCCAGGAAGTGTGGCGCCTTGCTGTATGTGCGTATGGTGATTGTGGTGTGTGTGTTGCACGGTGCCACCAGGTCGGAGGAATTACCCTATAACCCCCGTATTTATATGTGGGTGTCAACCCACACAAGTTACTGAAAAGCCAAGTCCTGGGCACACGTTTGTACAATAAAAACAATGTTTGTTGTTATTCTGAGCATTTGTAGAGTTGTTATTAAAGTCCACTCGAATAGTAAATGTTTATAGTTTTAATCTCAAAAGCAAAAAGGACAAAGGACAACCAGCCAACACGTGTTTCGTCACAATGGGAAGTAACCCGTGACTTCTTCAGGGCTGTAAAGGATACGTAGATGTCGTTGAGGAATCGCTCCGCCGGTGATAATTCCGACCCGGCTGGTCTGGTAAAGAAAGTGTTAATGATATCCAAGATAATGTTGGGAAAGCTCTGGCTTAAGGCGATCCCAGGAGTGAAGGACTGAGTGACTGAATAGCCGTGGGTCGGTGGGTCAACGTCTCCACGGATCTTAAGTTTCAAGGAAAACCTCAGTGTATTAAGAAAGGGACCTCCAGGGTCGAGGAGATCCCAAAAGAAGTGCCTGCAGCCTGTAAACGGGCGGGTCAGCCGGTCTAGACGATCTTCAGCGTGAATGTATTTGAGGAGGAGTGCAGGCACCGACACGTCTCTGTTCCGGGTAAAAGATGTATTTTATCATTCTGAGTTCAGGCATACTAAATTCGTTTTTCTACCATGTTCCCATGGTCAGTTAGGATTATAAGATGTTATAATCAAACTGCCCATTCTGGCCTATCGGAACAGGTAGCCTTGCAATAGTGAAAAACGAAATTGGCTGTAATTCACTATCAGGACATGCCACACACACCAGGGCATGTCCTACCTTACACATACAATGCACCCTGCCCTAGGGCCTACCTTAGGGGTGACTAATATGCAGGAAAGGGAAGGTTTGGGGACTGGTAAGTGGGTGCACTTACCAAGTCGACATGGCAGTACCAGACTGCACACAGGCTCTGCAATGGCAGGCCTGAGACACAGTTTACAAGCTGCTCCTGTGGGTGGCACAACCAGTGCTGCAAGCCCACCAGCAGCATTTGATTCACAGGCCCTGGGCACAACAGTGCACTGTACTAGGGTCTGACAGTGAATCAAATAGGCCAAACATGGAGTCACTAATCCTTACATTAATTTACCATAGGGAGCACTTGCACTTTGGCACTGAATAGCAGTGGCAAAGTGCCCAAAGCATCTAGACCAGCAAAAACATATCGACAACAGTGGAGGCATAGTGAAAAAATGGAAGGGAGACCCACGCCAAGGATGCCAGGTCTAACATGGTCTAATAGACTAGTTTGAGATATGGAACCAGGAGACACGTTTTTTAATCCTGGCCTCCCATTTGGCCAAATTGTGTGCTCTTGGGCAATCACTTTTCTAAATGTATTGAAAGGCCACTGGAATCATGTGATTGTGCGGTCACTGCATTTTTCGCATAATTATGGATTTGGCACATTTGCCATATAATACATCATCTGCTGCATAATCTGCAGGTTTTAACAAAAACTATTTTTTTTCTAGCTCATATGGTTCAAAGGTTCCTAATAACACAACGACACGTGTTGCTGCGCAGCCGAAGATCCTTTTGAAAGCTAGACTGGTAACCTTTTTGTTGCTTTTTGCTACATTTGGATGTTAAACTGGTACCAATTAAGTGCAACCAGTGCCCAGGCAGTGTATACAAGTGCAACAAGCATTGGTAAATGCATTAGGTTTCGCCTATGGGAATAATATTAGGTGTGGGAGCAGAGTATGAGTGCAGGGAGAATGGTGTGAGTATTCTCTGTGCAAGGTGAGTGGGGCATGAATGAAGGTTGATAAGTGTCTGATGGCAGGATGAAAGTGATTCAATGCATGGTGATTGATGCATGCTCAGTGCAGACTGAGACTTGTGTGAGTGTACAGGGTAAGAGATGTTACCATGTTCAAGGAAAGAGGTGTGCGAGTAAAGGGTGAGCGGTATGTCAATAGTATAAGTGCAGGATGAGTGGTTTGAGTTCAGATGAGAGGTGTGATTGGAGGATGAGAGGAATGTGAGTGCTGGGTGAGCGGTATGTCAATGGTGTGTGAGTGCAGAGTCAGCATCTGACAGCCAGCGCAATGTCAGGGTGACTGTGCAGAGTAAATGTTGGGTGAGTGTACAGTGTGAGCAGTGTCTGAGAGTAGGTAAAAGGTATGTAAGTGTTGTGCAGCAGAATACATTTTTATAATACGGAAAGATTACCTCTTTCATGAAAATCTAACTAAAACAATGCACAATTGTTTCCTCCAATTCACCCTATCCAAAGTTCAAAGTTTATGAAATTGTGAAACATCAGCACTTTATTGAAAGCAAAAAACAGGGAAGAATCTTTGTTTCTGTTTGGTCAAATATTCAACCAGCTACGAGGCTTTCTCCCTTGTTGGTGTAGACCATCATTTATAATGGCTGCTCTGAGCCACTCCTTCGAGAATAGTAGAACTATACCCTATTGTTGCATAACTGTTCTTTGTTGGCAGTATGCCACATTGAGTTAAGGGCTTGCTGCTCAGATATCACCACCTTACAACAGTACACACTGCAACCAAACACAGAACATGCACCCAACTCATTTCGAATATGAAACTACCTTTCTGTTAAGCCATCCATCTATACTTTCTACCATCAACTGCTTATCAGACGTATACATTTGACAGGCAGTAATCACTTAAAACAGCTGATGAAACATCCAAGCAAGTTATTACAGCCTTAGTCCTCACTCACAAATAAACCACACTAATCACCAACATTGCCATACTTAACCCTGACCACACACCACGACAAAAGGGACTCAGACTGCACTCTGTGTTGGATTCTACCAACTCAATCAATCAATCAATCAGGGATTTATAGAGCACACTACTCACCCGTGAGGGTCTCAAGGCGCTGGGGGAGGGGAGAGTCGGGCTGCTCCGGTCATCCGAAAAGCCAGGTCTTGAGGCTCTTCCCGAATGCTTGCAGTGTGGGGCTTCGTCTGATGCTGAGGGGGAGTTCGTTCCAGGTCTTGGCAGCGATGTAGGAGTAGGATCTGCCTCCCATTCTGTGGATGTGGGGGATTTCGGCCATGGCCTGGTGAGCGGAGCGGAGGTTTCTCTTGAGGGCGTAGAAGGAGATTCTTTCATTGAGGTATTGGGGTCCAGTGTTGTGCAGGGCTTTGTAGGTGTGTGTGAGCAGCTTGAAGGTCACTCTTTTTTCGACAGGGAGCCAGTGGAGGTCTTGTAGGTGCTGGGTGATGTGGTCTTGTCGTGGATGCTGAGGACGAGTCTGTCTGCGGCGTTCTGGACGGTCTGGAGTTTGTGGAGTAGAGATTTTCTGATTCTGGCAAATAGTGCGTTCCCGTAGTCCAGCCTGCTGGTGATGAGTGAGTGGGTGATGGTCTTCCTGGATTCGGGGAGGGATCCATTTGAAGGTCTTGCGAAGTATGCGGAGGGTGTTGAAGCATGTGGAGGATACGGCGTTGATCTGTCGGTTCATGGTGAGGGAGGAGTTGAGTATGATGTCAAGATTGCGGGCGTGGTCCATGGGGTTTGGGAGGTGCTGAGGGCGGGGGGAGCCACCAGGTGTTGTCCCACGCGGAGGGGGTGGAACCGAGGATGAGGACTTCCGTTTTCTCCGAGTTGAGCTTCAGGCAGCTGCTGCTCATCCAGTTTGCGACGTCCTTCATTCCTTCCTGGAAGTTGCTCCTGGTGGTGCCGGGTTCCTTGATGATGGAGAGGATGAGCTGGGTGTCATCGGCGTAGGATACTATGCTGAGTCTGTGTTTTCTGACAGTGGTTGTGAGGGGGGCCATGTAGATGTTGAAGAGCATGGGGCTGAGGGAGGATCCTTGGGGTACTCTGCATCTTATCTCTGTGGGTTCGGAGAGGAAGGGCGGGAGTCTAATTCTTTGAGTTCCACCGGCGAGGAAGGCGCAGATCCAGTCTTGGGCCGTTCTCTGTATGGCGGCGTCGTGTAGTCTGGCGGCTAGTGTGTGGTGGGAGATGGTGTCGTAGGCTGCTGAGAGGTCTAGTAGAATGATGGATGCAGTGTGGCCTTGGTCGAGGAGTGTGCGGATGTCGTCCATGGCAGCTAGGAGGGAGGTCTCAGTGCTGTGGTTGCTGCGGAAGCCGGATTGGGATGTGTCGAGGATGTCATTGGATTCTATGAAGTTTGTTAGCTGGATGTTGACGACCTTCTCGGTGACTTTGGCGGTGAAGGAGAGGAGGGAGATGACTCTGTAGTTCTTGAGGTCTGTCGGGTCTGCGGAGGGCTTCTTGAGGAGGGGCTTGACCTCTGCGTGTTTCCAGTCATCAGGGAACGTCCCTGTTTCGAGGGTGCAGTTGATTGTCCGCCGTAGTTCTGGTGCAATGGCCGAGGTGGCCCTGTGGAAGATGTGCGGTGGGTGCTCCAGAGTGTATGCTCCTCATGGTCTTTGTGGTGTCTTCTGTGGTGACAAGGGTCCAGGCGAGGATGGTCGGCTGAGTGGAGTTGCTGGTGGAAGGTGTTGGGTCGATGCCTTGGTTCTGTTCGTTGAAGTTGTCTCAGAGAGTCTTGATCTTGTGGTGGAAGAAGGAGCTGAGTTTGTTGCAGAGGTCCTGGGAGGGAGGGAAGTCAGAGGTTTCGCTGGGGGATCTGGTGAATTCTTGTATGATATTGAAGAGTTTCTTGGGGTTGCGGGGGTTGGAGAGGATTCTGTCCTGGATGAAGTTCTTCTTCGTAGATCTGATGAGTTGGTGGTGTGCTGTAGTGGCGGTCCTGTAGGCGGTGCGTGCTTCCGGGGTTTTGCTGTTCCTACACGCTTTCTCGAGTCGTCAGCACGCGCGTTTAAATTCTCTGAGGTCCGTGGTTAACCAGGTGGCTTTTGTGGTGTGTTGTCTGTCGGAGTTCTGGAGGGGTGCGAGCGTGTTGGCACAGTCGGCGATCCATTTGTGGAGTTCGTTGGCTGCAGAGCTGGCGTCGGTGGTGGGGGGGGAGGAGTGCGGCTGAGGGCAGAGGCGAGGTGATATTTGATGATTTTGCTCCAGTTTCTGCGCGGGGGCATGGCGTTGGTTTGTGTGTGGTGAGTTTCGAGAAGGAGAAGTGAACGCAGTGGTGGTCCGTCCAGAGGGGTTGCGTGGTGTGACTGAAGCGAATGTTTATTCCTCCGGCGAATATGGGGTCGAGGGTGTGTCCCGCCTTGTGGGTGGGGGTGGTGACGAGTTGCTTCAGTCCGATGTTGGCGAGGGTGTCTAGGAGGGCGGTGGCGTTGCGGTCGCTGCGGTTGTCAAGGTGGAAATTCAGGTCTCCGAGCAGCACGTAGTCCATGGAGGCGAGGGCGTGGGGCGCGATGTAGTCTGTGATGGTGTTAGCGAATAGGGTGCGGGGTCCGGGAGGTCTGTAGGCGAGAGTTCCGTGTAGAGTTGTTCTGGGGTTGACCTGGATCTGGAAGTGGATGTATTCCATAGGGGGCGCGGAGTTGTTCGAGATGGTGGTTGTCAGTCGGAGGGAGATTTTGTGGACGATGGCAAGGCCTCCTCCAGGGTGGTTGGGGTGGTCTTTCCTCTGGATTTTGTACCCGTTGGGGATAGCGGTTGCGATGTCGGGTGCGGAGCTGGCGTTGGTCCAGGTCTCTGTGAGGAAGGTGACGTCGGGCTAGAGGGTGTTGAGGAGGTCCCAGATTTCTACTGCGTGTCTGTGCAGGGAGCGTATGTTGAGGAGGATGCAGCTCAGGGGTTTGGTTGCACTGGTGTCCGGTGGGTTGGCGGTAGCTACACATCAAATTAACCATATGCAGTGAACTTCTGTTTATGCGTTCTGGTAAGTTTGGATCAGCCCTCCATGATGCTGGTGGAGGACAACTGAGTGACATTAAACTGGGTGATAGTAACACATGATATTTACAGTGATTAGAATGCTCAGTAAGAAACATAATACATAAAACATATATAATGTAGGGGTGAACACGTTACATATATGCAATTCACGTTTATGCACATCATTTATTCATAATTTCCTTTGTGAAACACTAACATTTTATTCATGCTTAGATATCAGTCTTGTAAAATGAGTATGTTCTTTGGGAGTAAATTCTCCTGGCAGCTAATAATATGTGGAAGGCCTCACATGAGTGCTGGTGCTCACGTGGCCTCTAAACACAAGGCTCGCAGACATCTTTGGTCGGAGTGTGCAAGCACTGGGCAGGCGATACGTAATAAAAAGGCCACCCCTATTGGCTTTGCCAATGCTTGTTACACTAGCTTTCTTGATTCAAATACCATTTTGCAGCATGAACGTTTTTCCGGAGTTTGTCAGCAGGCACGAGACATACATGGCGGGCCACAGGAAGGAAATGCATTCTAAAAATTAATCCATGTACAAAATTTCAAACCTCTTGAACCGTCTCAGTTGCTGTTTGGTTGAGCTCCTGGGTACTCACAAGTTAACACAAAACTTGAGCATAAACTACTTGCCCTTCCCCCAGTGCTCAACAGACTGCCTTCATGCTGCCTTTTCACTTCGACTAGTGGGAATTCTGGCATTGTCCCGTCAAACTTAAAAGTACTAACTCTCTGGGTGCTGTCCCGCATGATCCAAACAATCTTTACAGTTCAAGTGCAGTCCAGATTTATTCAGAAATAAAAAATAAATTTCAAATGTGTCAGCAGTGCAATTGCATGTTGCATAATTAGATCATACTCATGCATCTGAAATGTGTTTTATATCCTTGAAAACATGAGGAACATAAGAATGCAGTGACAGATAAATAATGATTTATATGATATGAAAATGGTCGCGTTTACAGCCCTTAGCAGCTCAGAACATGACACACAACACATTTGGAGACGATGTTTTCACTCTCTCCAGGGCTTAAATAGGTTCCTGTGGAACGTTTATTGCTCTTTAAATGCTTGAAGGGAATAAAAAATTAGCTAGCATTCGCGCCAAGAATTTTCAATTCTATTAAGGACACGGAGGCGAGGATTATGCTTCTCTTTCTTTTATTTGCTACTCACAGCAGCCAATGAAAATCGTTTTGTATGCAAATAAAACTACATTTCCCATGATGCTTGTCCATACATCATATCCTGTACAGTCCTATAAGAGCCACCGTATCCTGTTTCTGCTCCTCTTTCTTTGCTCGAACCTTGACTGTCCATAACATTAACAATTTCAGTCCAAAATAAGGAACATGAGTCCCAACAATCATCCTCCAACATGGAAGAACCATAGCCAAACTGGAAAGTTTATATCTTCTAAACCAGAAGTACTTCTGCTCCGTCTTCTTTTCCAGAACCTGAAAGGAATGAGACAGGAAAACCCGTAACTTCTGCTTATACAGAATATCAAATACATGTGGGTGGGTAATTTATTATCAACATTGTAATAAAACCGGGTGGGATAATCCTCGCCTCCGTGTCCTTAATAGAATTGAAAATTCTTGGCGCGAATGCTAGCTCATTTTTTATTCTATTACAGGACCGGAGGCTTCGGATTATGCTAGTTTAACGCTTAGCAAAACATAACTACAACCATATCACCCACCGGTTTATAACAACTGTTTAAATGTAGACTGAGAAAACCAATCAACAGATTTCCAGATGTCTGGAACGGTAAAATCATCATAAAATATTGAGATGCCATGGCACCACGAACAGGAGGTGCCCCAAACTTAGGGTATGAATACCGACTTCCGTCAGCTGACCTTAACCTCCTGGCTATAAAAGCTGCAGAGACAATTTTAAAACTTATGTAATATGATCACCCATCAGGGCGAACATCCTTCGTAAGCCTTAAGGTAATGAACCCACATAAGTGCAGTAGCTGAAACGCATAAATGTAACAGTTCTTGCCAAATTGTCGTACTGACATTAATACTAAATGAAACTCCCCTGGAGTAGATACTGTACCTGTAAAATCCAGGGTTTTCTCGTCGTAAAAACACCAACAGGTAGCTAGGTTTAGAAACGTAGGACGGACGATAATAGCTGTCAACATATTAGTTGGCCATTTATCCAAGTAAAGAACTATAGAAACATGCCACCGAGGGGAATTTTTGGGTTTGGGAGGTTTCGCTACTCTCATACCTGTAAGTAACTACCAGAATACTGGCGCAAGCCCACCGGTTTGCCCACCATCCGAGGATGACGTGCAGGAAAACACGGCCGAACGGCCGCCGCGAACCGAGCAATACGCCAAGTCCTATGA
>CAWUFW010023698.1:0-71267 GCA_963921515.1 Calotriton arnoldi | reverse complement strand
TTTCGATCCTCATATCGTGCGCTACCTCAGAAGCTCAAGGTTGTTTCTTCCTGCACCCACCACTGAACAAGTGGGAGAGGACCTTTATCTAGTGGGAAGGTATGTAGCACATGAACAGTGTATTCATTAACGAGGAAAGTTTCATCATTCTGGGAAATGAAACCTAACGGGGGCCTTTTCTTTGAAACGAGCAAAGGTTAGTTTCACTCGCATCTAAAATGGCGTCTAAACACAAAATGGTGCAGCGAATGTTAACTTACATAAAGCAATGCGTAAGCATGAATTTTTCTATTCTAAAAGACCCTCCTTTTAGCATGAGCTAATCATTTTAATTTTTCATTTTTGTGTAAGAATAAGGCAAGCAGGGAATCACAATAATATCAACATGTTCATGAGCATTCCATAGTATCAACATCAGGTGGAGAGATTGTGAGAAGAGAAGAAGTCTCAAAAATACCTTCATCTATGTTCATCATATCCTCGATCTCCTTCTGGACCATTATTGCAGCATTGGTATCATGAATCGATATTTTCTGTTTGTGGGTGAGAATATTGGCACAATAGGAGCAACAAAAGGGAAGGCACTGAATAAGGGCACAGCAGAACACCAAAATTACAATCAGATAAATCACTATTTCGAGGATCCAGCCCCAGCTACCAAAAAGAGACCAATTCCAATTTCCACTTTCCATTCCCTTGACATTCTCGATAATGTCTAGAATATGCTGGGTGATATTATTTTCCATATTCTTGATGCCGACTACACACTGATTGCCTACTACAGCGCACACTTCTCCACTCTTAGCTAAGATGAAATCAACTGCATATCTAGTCTGCTCAGAACATATTCGCATACTTTCTAATTGGGTGGTGATGTCACGCAAAGCTGCTACTGTAGAGTTGGACAATATTTGCAACTTACATCCAAAATATTCTCGGGCTTTCTCACCCCTGGCCATGGATGTCATTCCCAAAGTAACAAGGGATGACAGAATATACCCAAAAGTGGCCCCATTACTATAATTATTGATCTCTATGTCGGTGACTCCCTCACAGAATTCTTTCGCCAGCGTCCTTTTCACCCAGCGGACATTAGGCTTGGGATTGACATGTTTGCAAGGCACACCTAGAGGCAATACCATTCCCAAAGCCACATCGCCTGCACCGTTATGGACATTAGAGCATGTACCGTTGGACAAATAATAGAATCCAGGGTGTGCATAAATCGGTCCATCATAATCCACAGCAGAGTATCTGGATTCATACCAAAGGTATCAGGATCTTTATCATTCACTAAAGAGATCGTACTTTTATACAGCGCTGTGCCTGAACAGTTCACATACAAGTTTGTGTCCGTACTATTCACAATGGGACAGCAAGCAGGATAATAAACAGCCTTTCGAGTAACTATCACATCTTTATAATGCCAACCTACTAAAGTAATATTTTGTTCCTCCATGTAGTAATTATCACAGTATGTATCATTAGCGCATCCTGGATAGCCCACTCCCTGTGGTTTTCTATAATATAAGCAAGGACCTTGATAAGCAAAACCAAAAACTCCGGAAACTTCTATAAATTCTGGGGGTTGAGTATAAGTATAATTCACAAGGGACAATGGATAGACAGCCCACAAGCTAGTGACTGAATCAGTAGGGTAGCAAGCCGTTCCCTCCCCAAAGAACCTCAAATGGGTGTCTAAAAACACATTATTCGGGACTGACCTTTTATTTCTAGTCAAAGAGATGACTTTCCCCTTTTCTGGCAAAACCACATTTTGATCATTCTCCAAAACCCATGTCACCCCACACAGTATCAAAAGCAATAGAACCACAAAGGTGACACATCATATTTTCCTTTTGAGTGTCCACATCGTAGTGGGCCGAACAACCAGAATCATTGGTTGCTCCTCATCTGCAACCTGTCTACCAAAGGGATGCATAATGAAGGATGAAAGAAGGATGAAAGAAGGATAAAAAGGCAAATGGAATATGTAAGTTCCCAGTGTCCGTCAGAGCCTCACTGGTACAGGCTCCTATTGTTCATCAAAAACGTTGGCGCTCTTGAGCACCGGCGGTGGAGCTTCCTCTGTCCTAAGCTTGGGTTCCCACGTCGACCAGGCTAATGGACCCCCAATGGGATACTTAAGATATATCCTGTCCAATGTTCGAACAGTGCACAAGTTCTCACATTACCCTAAGCTAACTCCATTGGTACTATAGCAAAGTACACCCTAACTTACACAATCCATTCCTAACTAATCTGACTTCTCCTTTTGTGCACCGTTCTTCAGCCGAGGACGCAAATTGTACCTAGTGACTCCAGGCACAGAGGGATCAGTGAAAAGGGGCTCCTGGATAGCTCGTATTTCTGGAGGTATTGCCGCATTCAGCACTTCATCATTTTCCTCATCCGTTTTGGTCCAAGTCAGCCTGGCATCACTGAAGGGGACAAACTGGGGCACCTTCTCGCACTCGGAGTCCCCTACTCCATCCCTCACCCACTGGTCATAGGGCAAGGGCAAAGGTATCCTGCGGCAGTGAGTTGCATGGACCCAGTTCTTTTGGCCGGCGACTTTAACAGCTGTGCGCGTAGATAGAAGGACCTGTTCCGGCCCCTTCCATCGCGGCTCCAATCTCTTTTTCCGCTGGAAGTTGCGCTCGAGCATGAAATCCCCAAGCTGAATATCATGTCCGGGCCCCTCTGGCGTAGCTGGCAGGGATTCCCGGAACTGTTGGTGAATAGAATGCAAACTTTCAGTTAACTGGCAAAGATAGTCTATCAACGACGGACATTCAATGTCGGAAAACCGCAGAGGGCGCGGGATGCCCCAGACGTTTGCTGGGCGTCCAAACACGACCTCGTACGGTGACAATCCTGTCCTAGAATGTGCTGTTGTTCTTGTCGACAAGAGAGCTAATATTAAAGCATCTGGCCACTGTAGCCCTGTGGTCTCCTGAATCTTTGCCAGTTTCAGTTTGAGAGTACCGGTATACTTCTCAACCAAACCTGCTGACTGTGGATGATTGGCAGCATGAAACTTCTGCTTGATACTCAAACCATCACAAATCAATTATATTACTTTGGCATTAAAATGACTTCCGTTATCACTCCAAATCAAATGGGGCAAGCCTAAACGAGGAAAGAACTCCTTTAGGAGTACCTTTGCAGTCGTAATGGCTGTATTATCTTTAGTGGGATAAGCCTCAACCCATTTACTAAATGCACAGACAACCACCAAAACATACTTCAAATTGTTGCACCTATCTAGCTCTATGTAATCCATCTGAAGGACCTCAAAAGGAAAAGTGGGTGGTGCAAAATTGCCGGACGGTGTAGGGGTACCTTTTCCAGGATTGTGCATCATGCACACCATGCAATACTTCACTAAATGTGCAGCTGTTTTCAAAATGTTATCATTCTGCCATACAGGGTCTAACAACTTGCAAATACCCTATGCACTAATATGGGCTGGGCCATGGGCCATCGTGACTACAGGAAGAACATATGCATCTGGCAACATCCATCTCTGCTTCCCTGACTTATCAATCCAACATCCCTCGTCGTTCAACTGTGAGGTACTTTCTTGCCACATTGCTAATTCCTCTATTGTGGCCTCACTTTGTATCTCCTTCACATTCTCGAGTGTATCCTCAAACATGGTAACTTCAGGCACCCACCTAAGCGGGACCTGCTACAAACATTCTTTTCATTTTAGTCCGGGCTGTTTCCTTAGCTGTCTGATCTGCAAAAGCAATTCCCCTCCCTACATCATCAGTGATTTTCCGATGGGCACTACACTTTACTATAGCTAATTTCTAAAGGGAGTGTCAAAGCGGACAAAAGCCTCAATATAAGGTGCCCATGCTGAATCCTGGTGCCATGCGAAGTAAGAAACCCTCTCTCAGCCCAGAGTCGCCCAAAATTATGTGCGACTCCAAAGGTGTACTGGCTGTCAGTATAAATATTGACAACCAGTCCCTCACTCAGTTCGCAAGCTCTTATTAAGGCAACAAACTCAGCAGCTTGGGCCAACTGATAGGGAACTCGTGATATCTCAACTACTGTACGCAGCGTGGTGATAGCATACGCAGCAGTTGTAGTGCCATCTGGTAATTTAAAACAAGAGCCATCGACATATAGTTCCCCTTGTGGGTCGGATAAGGGAACATCAGTCAAGTCTACCCGTCCTTTTGTCTCTTCTTCCGTCCGGAGGATACAGTCATGTTTATCAATCACATCACTCTCAAAAGGGAGGGGCAGTAACGTGGCTGGATTAAGAGTGGCACATCTTTTAATTGTGATGTGTTTAGCAAACGATATTAATTCATAGCCGGTCAGACGTGCACTGGTGAGGTGCTGTGTCTTTGTCTTATTCAGAAGAGTATCCACAGCATGGGGTACCATGACTGTGAGATCAGTATCAAGTACGAGTCCAGACGATTGTCTTATAGAGACTGCCACAGCCGCAACTGCTCTTAGACAGCTCGGGAAGGCTTGTGCGACTGGGTCAAGGACAGCAGAGAAATAAGCACACGGCTGTTGCTTATCTCCAAATTTTTGAGTTAGGACAGAAAGCGCGCAACCAGCCATCTCATGGACGAACAACACAAACAACTTATTATAATCGGGGGTGCCGAGTACTGGAGCTTAACAAAGTGCAGTTTTCAATTGCTCAAAAGACTGCTGACATTCAGGCGTCCAAGGCAAGGGTTCATGCACGTCTTTAGTGGTTAGCAGAAGTAAAGGTTTGATTAGTAAAGAGTAGTTAGGTATCCACTGCAGACAGTAGGAAGTGATACCTATGAAAGCGCGCACATCTTTATGAGTCTGTTGGATGGGCTTTTTAACAATGGTACTGATGCGCTCAGGAGTCAATCTCCTACCCTCCTTCGACAGTAGGTGACCTAAGTAGGTGACCTCCTGTCGATAATACTCAAATTTAGAAAGAGAAACTTTATGGCCATGCTGAGCTAAATGCAGCAATAACTTAACTGTACTGTCTTTACAACCTTGTTCAGTATCAGAAGCGATAAGGAGGTAATCGACATATTGCACCAATACATTACCTGTAGGAAGTGAAAGGGAATCTAATTGGCTCTTTAAAGCTTGACTATAGATACTTGGACTCTCAGTATAGCCCTGAGGAGCTCGACAAATCCTAAAGCTTCTGCCAGCTAGTGTAAACCCAAACAAATACCTGCTTTCTGGATGAATAGGAATACTGAAGAATGCATTTTTCAAGTCAATGACAGAAAAAGAACTGAGCAGTAGCAGGAATCATTGTAGTAATGTCAGGGACTACTGGAAACTGGGGAACCACTATTTTATTAACTTCGTGCAAGTCAATCATGAAATGATAAACATCTTCATGTTCATCGGGAACCTGAGGGTGTCCGTTTAAGAATGGGAAGAATAGGGCTATTACAAATATTGGCAGTCGTCTCTTCAACCACTCCCTTCTTAATCAAATCCTGAATAATTTGCAATAAGGCTCGTTCTCCTGCCTGTGGTATTTTATACTGAGGGATACGGGGCAAAATAGCACCATCCTTAACTTGTATCGAGACTGGAGGTATCTGCAGTAGTCCCACATCTGTATCACCTGTCGTCCACAAAGTGGGTGGCACAGCAGCAAATTCAACAGGAAGAGGTGCATCTTTGGACAGACACTGTTTAACACGTACCACATCTGGCCCCATTGTCATATAAACACCTGCCGGAGAACAATAAATGGTAGCATGCAATTTCTTCAACAGATCCAAACACATCAACTTTTCACCACAGTTAGATGTCAGCAAAAATGGCGAATCCACAGTGAAAGGGCCAATGGTCCATGCAAGGGGTCTTGAAATGGGGCTTACAACCGGTACACCAGAAAAACCTAAAGAAACATTATTATGGCCAGACAGAGCCGCCCCAGAGACCATATTTCGAGAAACAGAACTTTTCGTCACACATGTGTCCTCCAAAAATTCCTTAGTCGAACCTTGCAGTTCCGCTGTTACATAAGGACCACGCTGGTCTACAAGTATCGGAACTGGTCCCCCACTCTGTCCCTGGCTGTTCTAGCGGTAATACATTCCTGTCACTTCCTCCAGATCATAATCATCATGGTAGTACTGTCCAACCCGGGGGTCATCAAAGTAATTATTATCAGAACGACCCTGTGAGACCATAGCGTTTTGAGCCCTATCGGCCCCACCAGCTCCATGACCCAGTCTACGAGAACCACACCCTCGAGGGACCGTCACCTTCTGCAAAAGCACAGGACACTCGCTACGCCAATGTCCCTCCTCTTTACAGTACGCACACTGATTCGGACCCAGGGGCGCAGTGTTTGGCTACCTAATAGTGCATGGAAGCTGTCGGGCCGAACCACCACGTCCTCTACCTTTCCCTCTAAAAGCCTGCTGTAACAACACCCTCGTCTTTAAATCCTTATGCCTTTTCTCTGTCCTTTTCTTTTCTTCATTATCCCTATGCTCATAATACTGTGCCATGTTTAAAATAACAGAGGGGGAAGAAGTGGACCAAGTACTCTCAGAGGCCTGCAAGCGAGTCGCAATTTCAGGAAGCAGACTAGAAACAAATCTATTAACAAACAACCTAACACCCCCCTCAATAGACAAATCCTGCCCACTGTAATCCAGAAATACATCCTCGAACCAAGTGAAAAAATCAGACACACTCATCTTTCTTTGGTCGACAAGCCGTTAACTTGTCACAATCAACTTTCTTCGGCAGAATAAGAGAATGCATATACGTGATAGAATATAGCACTTTACTATGCAATGTATTACATCGCGTGCTATTACAATGCGGTCGTTACAACGACCGCCTTGTTAGTACGCGATGCATTTACATCGCAAGTCTTTACAACGACTTCCACTAGGGGACGCGCTGGACTTAGGAATAGTATTATTTACTATTCCTACTCCAGTTTGCACAACAGTAGGGAAGGTGTTGGAATTCATTTCCAATACCTCAGCGCCCCCTAGTGGAATTCTTTGTAAAGACTTGTGATGTAAATGCATTGCGTACTAACAACGCAGTCGTTGTAACTACAGCATTGTAAAGGTATCGCGGTGTAATGACCGCGTTGTAAAGGTTGTTTCCCACGTGATAATGCGGCCTGGCAAAGCAAGTATCTCTGCTCTGGGCTTATCACCTGGCTTCCTTTCCTGATCCCATACTTTAATTTGGTCCCATTAAAGTGGAAGAGGCAGCTTCAGTCAATTCTTTATAATATAGTTGGATTTTTTCTAGGATCAGGCAAATGAGTCTTAAGAGACAAAACTTCACTCCTTTTCCACGGAGTATAAACCCATTGTTCTTGAAAACGATCCACTACACCCACACAAGTGACATTCCCTCGCCCGTCTGTTAACTCCGGTATCTCTGGGTGATATACAGGATGAACCTCTCTCATCGGAAACTAGGACACCGTGGTGGGACTCTTCTCAAGCAGCCTACCCCTATAAGTAATCATTGTTGTAACACTGCCAAAAACGTGGCCAGGCTCCATATTACTAGCATATACACGATCTTTAATATCATATAAAATCTGTGGTGCAGCATCCTTGAAACATTGATCCCAAAGATTAATCAGTGTAGCAGACATATGCTTAAGAGCATGCTGTTGTACAAAGGGCTCATAATCTTTCATCACACTCCAAGCATCTTCCACACTGTAAATGGGATTACGACCCCACTGCCCAGCCTGATTAGCCACTACTTGTTTTTCTCATCCCCCACTTCAGACCGCACATACGGACCCATTCGCTCTTTAAACCTTGTCCAATCTCCGTCCCCAAACCCGCGTACTGGCTTCCCAACACTCAAAGAAACCGGAGGATGAAAAACCAGAGAGGGAGAAGCAACAGAAGTGCCAGGTACAATCGTCGCCGGCAAGTGCACTGCAGGAGAGAGAGCTGGAGACAGGGATGCCGAGACAATAGGTGTGAGAGGGGTACTAACAGTCACAGTTGCCACGGACGGCGAAGGCAAAGAAGGAGGAGGAGGAGCCGAAGCAGCAGCCGTCGAGGCAACAGCAATTGATACAGGGATATTGGAAACAGCTGAAACAGGCGGCTGTGATGGCACTGGAACAGTAGGATATATCCTTCGCGGGGCATATGGGGGTGGGGGTCGATTATCTAATAACTCCTCCACAAAAGTATCGTCTCCCTCCTTAGCTATATAAGACTTCTCAACTTGCAACCGAAATCTCCTATCCTCACGCTGAAGTCCTAACTCTTTTTTCTCTTCATCATGTGCTACAGCTTTCTGCGTCAATGTTTGCATTCTCCCCTTTCGTGCGTCCCTCTCCATCTTTAATCACCTTTGTCTGGCCTCCTACTGCCAAGTTCTGAGGGAATCGAACATTGACTGCCTACTTTTTTTCTTAAACAACTGTTTTTGCAAAAACCCAATCTTTTGCTCATCAAAAGTGCCCGTCAAAGGCCACTGCAACTCAGCATTGTCCCTCGTATATTTGTGCCATAACGTACTAAACATAATAGGGCCAAGACCATGTTTCACATATATATCAAAATTTGTAGTACCTTCTGGAGGTGCCGGCTGAGCCTCCTCCAATCGAGCATCAGAAAAACAACAGCGGCAACACAAGAAAAACAATTTACTGAGCCCCGGCATTTTCAAAGAAATCAAATTCACTATTTCATGCTTGGCAAAACATTTGCAAATGTTTGTATCCAAAATACGGCCCTTAGACCGTACCAAATACAAACCAAAATGGTACCATATCCACAAAGAACCAAAACAAACTCACCTGATGTATACAGGTCAAACAAATGTATTCTCCACTGCCGACTCTTCAGATCAAACGGTCAGATCCAATGGTTTAGCCGTTCAGGACTCCAGTCGGGATGACCACTGGGCAAGGCACCGTCCGGCGGGAGAGAAGGGGCAGCTGGGAGTACCAGGAACTCTTTCGTGCAGGGATCCCTGATCCGTCTGTCCGACCCTACGATGGCCTCAACCTCCCCCCCGTCCGTGGAAGGGGATGGGTCACTCACCCGAAGGAGTCCCTGTTCAGGCGCCAACTGAAGGAAGTGACCCGATTAGGGTCACTCGGGTCACTCCCGACCACCTCTCAGCCTTCCGTACCAAATGAAGAGTCAGTCAGACAGTAGAGAATACAAACCAATATATGTTTATTCAGATACACTCGTGCGGAGCCCGGTCTGCCCAGTCTCTTAGGAGTGCTGCAGAGGGACTGACAATCAAAAGCATAGAGATACATATTATACTAATCGTAACTGGATTAGAACACGCCCATAGTGGAATATTCCAAGCAAATGCAGCTAGACAGTGGAATACAAAAAAATTAAGTTTCGATCCTCATATCATGCATTACCTCAGAAGCTCAAGGTTGCTTCTTCCTGCACCCGCCACTGGACAAGTGGGAGAGGACCTCTATCTAGTGGGATGGTATGCAGCACATGAACAGTGTATTCATTAACGAGGAAAGTTTCATCATTCTGGGAAATGAAACCTAACGGGGGCCTTTTCTTAGAAACGAGCAAAGGTTAGTTTCACTCACGCATCTAAAATGGCGTCTAAACCCAAAATGGTGCCGCGAATGCTAACTTACATAAAGCAATGCGTAAGCATGAATTTGTATATTCTAACAGTAATAAGATGTGCGCCTTTGTTTCCTTCAATTGCATTGGAGCCGAGCTGTTAGGCTCCTGATGGCTTTCACCCAGGATGATATGTGAACAAAAAAAGGCCTGATAGCACTACAAATCAGGACTTTGTTTTGGGCCCAACTGGAATCTAAAATCAGAAACGCCGCCTTGCTGCCTACTTGGTGCTGCTTAAAACGGAATGCAGACAAAGTCCAAGCGCTGCTGAATGTGGCAAGGTGACAAATGACAAATTTGTCTTTTTTTTTTTTTTGCGTTTTAAATGGCATGAACTCGACCTGAAGGTATCAGAGCACTTTACATGAGCACCAGTTGCCTTACAGATGGACACATTCATTTATGTTAGGCACGTGGAGATTAAGTGATTTGCCCAGGATCACAGGATGTTGATGGTCCCTGCCGAAGCTCGAACCCGGTTCCTGAGCTTCAATGTCGACCTCTAGCCGTTAAAGCTGACCCATAATTAGCGGCTGGAAACAGGATCCTGCGTGATTTCCCTACTTTCCAGAACAAGCATCAATTATTGCTCATGCAATCCAGTGCCAGACTTGGTGATTCCTTTGCAAACTGAGAAGCATATGTACAAGCCCCTATCGCCACGGGAATGTCACTTTTTCTGATGTTTCCGTGGCGATAGGGGCTTTTCCTTATTTACAAGGCAGCGTTAAGCCACTTAACGTGGCTTAATGCTACCTTGTAAATAAGACCCCCTTTCACGCTATGCTTAGCGTGAAAGGGGTGGGCAGCGGGTGTTGCGATGGGCGTTCAACCGCAACACCTATTGTTTTTGACGCTGCCCCCTATTTACAAGGGCAGCGTAAATAGGAGGCAGCGCCAAATTAAGGCCAGGGAAAACCTGGTCTTGACTTGGCGAAACAAAGAGAAATGCTTTATTTCACCTTGTTTTTGCTTTTTCCATGTGTGCTGCCTTGTGCAGCACACATGGAAAAAGCAAAATTCCTAGGATTGTTTATGTGTAGGAAGGTGCCCCTTCCTGCACATAAACAATCCTTAAAAAAAATGACATTTTGTGACTTTCATGTGTGCTGCATTAAGCAGCACACATAGAAGTGACAACATGGCATTTCAGGATTGTTTATGTGCAGTAAATGACACCTTCCTACACATAAACAATCCTCCCCTGCATGCAGACACCCTTGCACTATGGTGCAAGGGTGCCTGCGTTGGCGCTACCCTGCTAAGTGTAGCGCCAGCGCAGGGGGAAACGCAAGGCTGCACCATATCCTTGTAAATATGGTGCAGCCTTGCATTCTGAAGTGGCGGAGTGAGGCGTTAAGCCATGACGGCTTAACGCCTCACTCCGCCACTTCTGTTGTACATATGACCCTGAATTTCTTCATAACCATGACCCAAAGGACACAATAGACGCCAAATGGAAGGCTTGAAAGAATTGTCAGAGCAACAGTCATGAAGCTGGACTTATAAACTACAATCAGCTCAACACTCACTCAAAAATGAGCATCTGCAGATTGAATCTATTCACAATCCCTGACCCTTCATTCACCCCTTTCGCCTCTGTATGCAGCCGATCTGTTTAGCATATGCTGCGGACAATGAGTCATTCAGTCCTCAAAATAAAAATCAATCATGCTAAACAATAATTATGCTGGACGTGTATGTATTGTAAAATGCTTATTATCTCATTGATCTTGTCACAAATCAATACTCAATCAGTGATGAATACATACACTCGATTCTATAAGCTTTCCCCTTTCCAGGTTTTTCATGATTGTTTTTTTAATGGGAAACGCTGATTGTGCTCATGAGTGAGTGCTTTTTGTATGGAACCCAAGCCCTCTTCCCTTTTAGTGCACTATCTAATCCCACAAGCAAAAACATATGTTCTGCCTTCCAGAAAATTTAACTGAAACATTCAGCAACATTTATTTTAAATGTACTGCATCTGAATGACTCTGGTAGCTGTGCAGGCTAACCAGGAGTAGTACAGGCTAGCCAGGAGTAGGTGTCTGCTGAATAGAAACTTGAGTGTTCAAAGGATATCACAGCTAGGGGTGCAAGAGAGATACAGTAGCATAACACAAAATGATGCTCCCCCCCAACCTTTGCACTGTGGTGAGGGGCCTCTGAGTCCCATGTACCTCACAGACATAAAATGGCCTTGGGATTTCCGTGGCTGAAAGGCAGGGACGTAACGCAGGCTGGCGGGTGGGGCAGCAACCCTTCAGGGGACCCCCAACCCATCAGGGGTCTGTATTCAGCCCCAACCCCAGTCCAATTAATATCTGCGAGATATGATATACTCAGGGGCCGCTTTTCATACTCTGCAGAGGGCCCCGTCACTCTGTAGTCTGCCACTGTGTGAAAGACAGTTAGGGCGTTCATGCACCACAGGTGCTCGAGTAGCCTAAATTACGCCCCTAGAGAGACTCTGGGCTCATAATTCTTTGGTCTCCAGTTTACCACCTGTATACCTGCCATCAAGCTACCATTAACCACTCATGCATGTATACAATGCCACGGGGCTGATCTGCAAACTATAGGCCTCATTCTGAGAGCCCCGGTACATATGGCGGTAACAATGCATTGGGTAAGCATGAATTTAGCAGGGTGCATTATTTACCAGGCTGTGGTATTTCCTTCACATTCTGCAATCTAAATACGGGAATGGGAGGTCACAAGGTAGTAACATATTTTCCCGTTACAAAATGCAAAGCATGGCATGTTTTGGCAGTTTGGGCTGGACTGTTCCCATAAGGAACAGGGTCAAGACTGATTTGCATATGGCTGGGTCCAAACTGGGGTGGTGTGGTGAGCAAAAGAATGATGAATTAAACCCAGATACTTGTGACTGGGGGTGAATGTTTGCATTGTCCAGCATTCCGTCCATCAATTGTTTCTTTTGCATATGTTTTGGTTTTAGGCATTCCGTGTAATACCACTTTGGGTACATACTCACATTTGCACTCGATTTGTGATTGCCAAAGTCCTCAGAATGAGGCTTTGAGACTCTACTTGTAGTACAAAACCTCCACCTGCCCAGTGTGTGCGACCAGAACAGCACATTGTCTGGGACTTCTTAAACGTACCCTTTTGCTTCCATGGTTAGAAATTGCTTATTTTATAAAATACACAAAATATTAACTATGGGAACCGATATATTGGGGCGATGGCAGAACAGGGGGGCAGCACCTTGAGGATCAGAGTGCATGCATTGGTTGGAGACGTGCATGTTGTTTGTGATCAGAGGTTTGAATCACCATAGAACAGCTGAGGGGTTAATGTGGTTGCTTCAGACAATATTGTGTAAGATTAGGTCATGGATTTATAACTGATGTAGTAAAGCTAGTGGGTTAATGGCTTTGTTGCTGAGATCCTCCTGTTACTTAAAAGCTGCAAGTTACAATTCAAACAGAAATAGATCGTTGAGTTGCGACTGTGTTAAACAGCTCCATTTAACCTGTAAGGCCTAGGTTTGACACCTTGTAGGTTAAAACTCAAACTTTCATTTCAATAATGTTAATGAATGGGTGTTAATGGGAGTCAGTAAATGCTTAGGAGCTCAAAAATGTGGCTTGCGTTGCATGCAATATTACAGGATTATTACTACCTTACTCACGCAAATTGTCCGACATGCCTAGCATTTCTACAGTTTCCTAGGTTTTTGTTTATGGTCTGTGCTTGTGTATTCTCACTGTGTATTCGAGCCAAGTTTTATGTAAAGATTGCTGTATTGGTTTTGATTGTATGTGTTTTAACTTGTTTTTATTGTGTTACTTGAATGGCCTACAGCCGAAATAAACTATTTCTACCTACCTTCCTACAGGGCACATAGTACAAAATATGATGCAAAGACCCAGAGCCTGAGAAAGTGAAATACACTTTAAAATCTCAGTTGATCTCTTAATTGTAAAGTGACCTTCCTCAGGGGTGTTTCTTTGTTTCCTCTTGTTGCAAAGTCATCCTGTGCCCTGGGCACCCCCAACTTTTTGCTGACTGGTACTGGTGGTAACTGACTCTGACTGACCCTGGGATTTGCCTAACCAGGCCCAGGGCCAGTACTATGCTGAAAACACTTAGAATACAGTGAAAACAACTACATACCCTAGGGTACACTATGGGTTGGGGTACCCCTGTGATTGGCATGACCTACCCTATAAGACCCTAGTACATGATAGGGCAGGGGGATTGAAACTACCTATCAGTCCCTAGTATGTAGTAGGGCATGGCAGTTTGGAGGCCAGCAGCCTGTGTGCACTGCTGAAGACTGAGGTCAGTTTAAAAGCAGCCCTGGGTTCCATGACTGCTTTTAAAAAGTAAATTGTGCCCAAACTCGACTTTGGTGTTTGGGGCACTTACAAATGGATACCCTACAATGTTTTGGAATATTAGGAACACCCAGGGTCTCCCCTAGGTGTCCCAGGGGTGGGGGGTCAGGTATTTATAAGGTGGACCCTTAATAAAATGAGTTTTATATGCTCTGGGTTAAGTGAAATTTCACATTTCACTCTCCACATTGTGATAAAGTGCTGCCCAAATTCGACTTTGATGCTAGGAGCACTGTGGAGGGAGGATCTGCAATATTGCTACAGATTCAGAACCCCTAAAATCTCCCCTAGGTGGTCCATGGGGTGGGGGTCCTGTAGATATAGGCAGAGTACTTATAAAATATGTTTTTGTAAGTCCTGGTGCTGGAAAAATGGCCCAAGTCATTTTTCCCATTGCAAATCCCATGCCACATAGGTTAACATGGCAAGAAGTTATTAACTATAACTCCTGACAAGAGAATGATAGAACTTCCATTCAAAGACTTCCCAGAATGGTAGTGATAAATCCAACAATATGATATTGTTGAATTTCTCCTCAAATGTACAGACAAGAAGTTATAAGACTTTCTTGTTTGTAGGTCCAGATTCAGCCTTCCAGTGGCCTGTCCTGATTGGTCAGATTTAAGTGGATTAGCCAGGCTGCATTGAAGAGGTGATAAAGAGCCCCCGGGGTTAACCAGCTCTGCTGGGAGGGCAGTGTGCTGCTACACAGGAATTCCAGAGCAGGGGGAGGAGTCGTAAACCATGGTCTTCAAAGGAAAGGGGAAGGCCTCAGTGTCAGTTACCACTCTACTCTTTTGAACCCAAGCCAGAGCTAGGATTAAGGAAGGAATGAGCAGATGGAAGGGGGAGAGTCTAGGGAAATTAGCCATCCTAGGGGTGTGTTTAGCCAGCTCTTAACTCTCTGCTGGAAAATCAGCCATTATGAATTTGGAGGATTTGGTGCACTCTGGGACAAAATAATGCCACACTCTACAGAATGTGGGCATAACCTTGGGGAGTTACCCTGCCCCCATTGGTCAGGAGTGACCTCCTGCTTGACCCAGGGAACTTGGAATAAGTATCTGAGAGGGGCAGAGTCTCTCAGATCTGCTGCTTGAAACTTAAGAAAGCAAGACGTTGTGCCATGCTGAGAAGTTTGATGTGCAATTTCTAAGGCCTGTACTCTGAAGACTGCACCATCTGGAACTACAGCCCTGTGGACTACCTTGCTGTGAAAAAGAGTAAAGAGTGGACTCGCTGCAAGCTACAGGTTAACAGAGCTCACCTGGATCATCACCAACAAGAATCCGCAACCTGGAAAACTACCAGTGGATTTGTAAAGGTTTTGTCCAAGTGGATTGTGGGAACTGAAGTCCTCAACTTTCAAGGACCATCTTTGAGCTTCCAGACCCTTGGAGTGAGTTTGAGACACGTTGGGACCATTTGGGGAACTTCAGGAAGAATTTCCAGGAGTTTGGAGAACTTTGGAGCAACTTTGAAAAAAAGCTCCATAGGGGGACCGACTCAACCTGGCCAGCGAAGCCGCCTGCGTACAACCGCGAGCCGGCCAGTAGGTCCAATTTCCAGAGTTTGCCCGGTAGTCGAAGAAATCCGAGGCCGGCGAACCCTCACCCAATCCGGCCTGGTGAAGAGCATCGAGGGACCCCGTGAGAAAAAGCTCCAGAAAAGTTTCTAAGTCTGAAGGTAAAAACTGTGACCGGGACCTACCACGAGTGGTAGCCGCTCAGGGATCCATCGCGGTCGGCCTGAAACTTTGACTTTGAGCCGGTCTATCGCGACCAGATATCCCAACATGGTGCTATATGTTTCTAAGTGCTATAAAGTGATAAATCTTTAAAAATTCATTCATTCATTCATTCCCTACATTGGAGTTTTGTTATTTTGGTGTCATTTTAAAGATAAAAATATTTCCTATTTTTATAAATTGGTGTTGGATTTTTATTATGTATTGTGTCTTAATTATTTACTGAATTGGTGTTTTTAAATACTTTACATACCTGTCTTTGAAGTTAAGCCTGCCTGCTCGCAGCCAAGCTACCAAGGGTTGAGCATGGGAATAATTTTCTAAGACCTATGCTGAGTCCTATCATGTGTTAGTGGCCTTATTGCCAGTGGCAGATATACATTTGCCCCTACTAATAATCCACTTTCCAACATTTGGTGCTCAGCGGTGTGGATGAGGACTTTCGTTTAAAGAGTACACCTTTTAGTACAGTGAATTAAGATTTTAAAAAATTTCTAAATTGCCTTAGAACAAAACTTTTGAGTTTGATTTTTGGAGTTTAGACTAAACTGTTTTTAATCCATTGTTTTGATTTTTCCAAATTGTTCTAAGTCTGTTGTGCCCCAAAACTAGGGAACCATGGAGCTGGACCTGGCTAAGCTGTCCCAGTTCAAGATGGATGATCTTAGGGTACAGTGTAGGCTTAGGGGGCTGCCTGCTTCCAAGAAGCTTAGGAAGGCAGGGTTGATTGAGTCCCTAAAGGCCTGGGCTGGGGTAGCTGAGGAGAGTCAAGGGGGATAGAGGGTGTCCCCCCCACCTCATCCAAGAGGAGGGTGAGGATGATGCCTCTTCCATTTTCTCTAGTCTTAGCCATATGATTCCAGATGGTGGGAGTGGGGAAGGATCCCTTACTCAGGAACCACCACTGTCCCTTGCAGAGAGTCAGCTTGAGGCTCAATTAGCTTTGATAGCCTTGGAGAAGGAGAAATTGGAATTGGCTAAGAAGAAATGGGAGAGGGAGGAGGCGTTCAAAAGAAATGGTGGCAGTGAAAAGGATGAAGGTTTTGAGATGTCCAGGGGTGGTGGATTTGATCCCAAACTTCCCAAGGGTTTAGTGCCCAAGCACACAGAGGGAGATAGCATTGACAGGTGCCTAGCAGCTTTTGAGAGGGCCCTTAGAATTAGTAGGGTCCATTCTAAGTATTGGGGTGCACTTCTGTGGGAGTTGATTCCAGTAGCTGGGAGGGATAAGCTCCTGACCCTGGAGGGAGAGGATGCAGAATCATACCAGCAGATGAAGGCATACTTAGTCAACAGATTTGGTCTGACTCCAGAGCAGTACAGGGTGAAGTTTAGAGGCACCCAGAAATTGAGTTCAAAGTCTTGGGTAGACTTTGTGGATGTTTCAGTGAAGGCACTGGAAGGCTGGATTGTTGGTAACACTGTTGACACATATGAGGGATTGTATAATTTGTTTTTGAAAGAACATATTTTGACTCATTGTGTAGAAGAGAAGTTACGCCAGTATCTAGTGGACTCTAAGCTGACAGACGCCAGAGAGCTTGGGGAAGCAGCTGATGAGTGGGTGAGAACCCGGGTTTCCATCCAGCCCCAGGGGAGTGACCAGAAGAAAGGAGGACAGGTCCCTCCCCAAGGGAAAGCCCAAGGGAAAGAAGGTCAAAAACAGAAGGAGTCCTCCAAAGACCCACAAAAACCTGAACAAGGAGGGGGGGGGCCCCGAGCCAACCCAAATTCAAAGGGAGGGGGTATCATGGAAAGAATGGTAGGTTCTTTGATCCCTCAAAGGTGGGTAAGTGCTTTGACTGTAACCAGCCAGGGCACAAACAGGGAGATGCTGTCTGCGCCAAGAAGCTCCCCCCTGAGGGGCCATCCACAGGGATTGCCAGTGTAAGTGTAGGGGTGGAGAGTGGTGTCCCAGAAAGGGGTAGACAGGTGGTGGAAGCAACCTTAGTGTCCCTGGGTGGGGTGAATATTGCAACCCTTGCTGCCTTACCTCCAAACATGGACAAGTACAGGCAGAGGCCTAAAGTGAATGGGACTGAGGTTGAGGCTATCAGAGACACTGGGGCTAGTGAAACTATGGTCCTGGATGAGCTGATGCCTCCAGAGAGGTTGTTACCTGGTGAGTTTCACCAGGTGCCTTATGCAGACAGCACTGCCAAACTCCATCCTATGGCTGTGGTGGATTTGGAATGGGGAGGTGTGACAGGCCCTATGAAGGTAGCTGTGTCAAAGGTGCTCCCAGTCCAGTGTTTACTGGGCCATGGTCTTGAAGCCTCTGAGTAGTCAGAGGTGGAGAGAGGACTCTATATTAAAATATTGGAGCTCCCTGAGTGGGTATGTGCTGGGACTAGGTCACAGACTAGCCAAAAGGGAGGGGCTGGACACTTGGACCCTGGAACTAAGGGCCAAGCATCCAAGGACAAGGGTACTGGGCCTGGTGAGCCAGCCCGGGGAACTCCAGAGGTACAGGAAGAATCTAACCCTGATGGGGAGGATCTGGCCTCTGAGGGAGGGACTCTATCCCTGCCAGAGCTGTCAGATTTAGCAGAACTGACAGGAGCAGGTTGACCCTCCAGAGAGGAGTTCAGTAAGGGACAGAGAGACTGTCCCACCCTGGAAAGCTTGAGGCGGCGGATTGCTTCTAAGCAAGAGGAGGGGGATGACAGTGGGTTTCACAAACTCTACTGGGAAGATGGACTGCTTTATACTGAGGCCAGAAACCTCAAGGAGGGGGCCACCAGGAGGTTGTTGGTGCCCCAGAAGTACAGAGAGTTCATCCTGACTTTGGGTCATGATATCCCCTTGGCAGGACATTTGGGACAGACAAAGACATGGAACCGGTTGGTGAACCATTTCTACTGGCCCCATATGTCTGAAAAGGTATAGGAGTTTTGCAGCTCCTGTGTCACCTGTCAGGCCAGTGGCAAGGCAGGGGGCAAGACAAAGGCTCCCCTAATACCACTGCCAGTGGTTGGGGTTCCTTTTGAAAGGGTATGGATGGACATTGTTGGTCCCCTGGACCCACCTCCTGCATCAGGGATTAGGTATATCTTAGTGGTAGTGGACCATGCCACTAGGTACCCTGAGATACCAAAGGGGATGCGTTAGAGCAAATCAAACACTCACCCCCAGTCAACTGATCTGGGTTTAATCCATCATCATTCTTTAGCTCACTCCACCACCCCAGTTCAGACATGGTCATATGCAAATCAGTCTGACCCTGTGCCTCATGGGAACAGTCCAGCCCGAACTGCCAAGCCATATCTTCCCTGGACCGGAAACAAGCATCCTGGGACCGGTTTCGGGTTCAAAACTCTCATCAGCCAGGCTATCTTGAATCCAGTGGCAAAGTGAGCAAGGGACCCACGTCTGGGCATACCCTGCCAACTTAGGGCGAACAAAGCGATACCAAAGGGGATGATGGACGGAGCGTTAGAGCAAATCAAACACTCACCCCAGTCAACTGATCTGGGTTTAATCCATCATCATTCTTTAGCTCACTCCACCACCCCAGTTCAGACATGGCCATATGCAAATCAGTCTGACCCTGTTCCTCATGGGAACAGTCCAGCCCGAACTGCCAAGCCATGTCTTCCCTGGACCGGAAACAAGCATCCTGGGACCGGTTTCGGGTTCAAAACCCTCATCAGCCAGGCTGTCTTGAATCCAGTGGCAATTCCTCTTAGAACCATTGATGCTCCTACAGTGGCTAGAGCACTGCTTGGTGTGTTCACCAGAGTCGGTTTTCCAAAAGAGGTGGTATCAGATACGGGCACAAACTTCCTGTCCAGCTATCTGACTGCTATGTGGGATGAGTGTGGTGTCAACTACAAGTTCACCACCCCCTATCACCCACAAGCAAATGGTCTTGTTGAGAGATTCAACAAAACCCTGAAGGGCATGATAAACGGGTTGTCAGAGAAACTCAGGAGGAGATGGGATTTTCTCCTCCCATGCTTACTGTTTGCCTACAGGGAGGTGCCACAGAAAGGGGTTGGTTTCAGTCCCTTTGAGTTGTTGTTTGGACACCCTGTGAGGTGGCCATTGAGCCTGCTTAGAGAGTCTTTAGAGAAGCCTCTTAAAGAAGCAAAGGATAATGTGCTTGACTATGTGCTAGGCCTGAGATCTAGAATGGCAGAGTACATGTGCAAGGCAAATAGGAAACTGAAGGCCAGCCAGGAGCTCATGAAGCACTGGTATGATCAGAAGGCTACTATGCCTGAGTATACTCCAGGACAACTGGTGTGGGTGTTGGAGCCTGTGGCTCCCAGGGCCCTCCATGACAAGTGGAGTGGGCCATATCCAATCTTAGAAAAGAAGGGTGAGGTTACCTATTTGGATCACCTTGGCACCCCCAGGAACCATCATAGGGTCCTGCATGTGAATAGATTGAAACCCCACAATGACAGGGCAGGTATGACCATGTTTTTTTTAAAAATAATTTTATTTATTCTGGTCAGTCAGAGAATACAGAGTTTCACATTGTGCATACATGTAATTGGAACGTCCATATATAGCAAACCAATAGTGGCATTTTTAACAGAATTCTTGCATTTTTTAACATGCATTTGTTCACACTACATCTTAATACTTTGCTTTGATTCACGTCTAACAGATCTAGACCACAATGATCACATTCTGCTTCATTCTGTCTCTGCAACCCTACCTTCCGTGACATCTATGTACATTAGCTCATACATTGTATAGTACTTTCCCTCGTTTTAGTGTATGTTCAATCATCTGTTTGTGTGGATCTGAGGTATTGCATAAATGGGTCCCAGAAGTCCCTGGTACGGGAGGCTTGTGGTAGTTCCTCCGCATATGTTTCCAGCGTCTCCTTGCAATATGTCATGTCTGTAACCCAGCCTTTACACTGCTCCCCCATCGCATAGCTATGCGTCTCTTGGCCAATAATAATGCCACCGCCAACAGTTTACGTCTGCGAGCCGGTCGGGTTCTGTAAATGCCCAGTAGACACACCAGAGGTTCATTGGGTACCTGTTCCACCAGCATGTTAGTGAGTGTATTGGTCACTTCTTGCCAATATGGTTGAAGCTTAGGGCATGCCCATGACATGTGTAAGAAGTCTGCACCAGATGCACCGCATCTGTGACATCTATCATCTGTACGTAAGCCATATTTATGCAACTGTGCTGATGTATAATATACTTGGTGTATAAATTTAAAATGTATAATGCGCAAGTTGCAATTAGGTGTGAGCATTTGCAGCTGTGCGCAGCTGTACTCCCAGTCCTTTGTGACAATGGTACTGCCAAGTGTCTCCTCCCATCTCTTTAGAGGTTTATCTTGTTCTCTAAATTGCTCACATTGAGCCGCCTTGTATATCTGTGTAACTACATGCTGACGTGTCGGTGCTGTTAATAGGATCTGGAGCGCATTGTGTGTCAGTTGTTCGTCTGGGAATGTGGGGTAGAGGTCCTTCACTGCCATCCTCAGGCGCAAGTACATGAATATCTTTAAAGGTGTGCGGTGTGCACTGAGGGTTGCGTCCGTTTGTGATAGAAATTGACTGTGTGGGAAAACGCCACCCATCTTACATAGGCCCATCTCCCCCAATAAAGTTGACATCTTCCGTTCCTGCATCACTGTTATTCGTGGATGGTGTTGCATGGGCAGCGCCGGTGCGTATGTTGGGAGTTAATGCGTGCGTGTCGCCAACGTATGCTACTCTCTCGAAGTGCAGTTAACTGAGTGTATGTCAGCTCTCGGGATACTTTGTCTTGGATCCGATATAAAGGTGACCAAAGGGGTCGGATGTACACGCTCGTGTTCTACTGCTATGTGCGGTATGTGGCCGTGTGGGTGCAACCAGTAGTGGGCGTGCTGTGCCTGCACGCAGTAATAATATAGTTGCAAATCTGGTGCTCCAAAGCCTCCCTGAATGTATGGTCTGGTCAATTCCTTCCACCCTACTCTTGCCTGTCTCCCTGCCCACGTTAGTTTGAGCATGGCAGTGCGCAGTTTAGTGAACAGTGACTGTGTTATCCATATCGGTATGTTCATGAATAGATATAGGAATCTAGGCAGCACCACCATTTTCTGTATTGTGATCCTGTCAGCGAGTGATAGTGGTAGTTTAATCCACCTTTCTATTTGCTCTTCTAGCTTGGACATGGCTCTGCCATAGTTTTCACGGATCACAAGTTCCGGATTGCGGTGTATCCAGATACCCAAATACTTCACCGGTTCCTCCCGCCATTGTAGTGGGTAGTCTATTGTTGGCATTGTTGTGGCTGGGGTGAGCGGTATTACCACAGATTTATCCCAGTTTATACAGAGTCCTGAATAGTGTTCAAATTTAATGTATTCTCTGATAAGTGTATTTAAGTTAGCATCAGGATGTCTTGTATAAAGGACCATGTCATCAGAATACATCGCTATACTGACTCGCCGGAGCTGGAACTGTAGTGCGGAGTCTGCATGTTTTTGCCTTATTTTACATGCTAGGGGTTCCAGTGGCGACAGTGGGCACCCTTGCCTCATCCCACGGTATATGTTAATAGGTTCAGATGTGGTACCATTCACCCTTAGTCTTGCACATGGGTCTGTGTATAATAGCATTATCCAGGGCAAGAACGGCTCAGGGAACCCCATCCTCCTTAGTACGGCAAACATATATGGCCATTCCACGGAGTCAAAAGCCTTCGCTGCGTCCAATAAGGCCGCAGCCACCGGTAACTCGGGATCCAACTGGTGGAACATGGCAAATATGGTTCTCAGGTTTTGCGTTGTGGACCTTGTTGGTATAAAACCGGCTTGATCCGGTAGTACCAGGTCTCGCATTAGGGGTTGTAGCCTCAGTGCAATGGTTTTTGCCAATATTTTGGCGTCTATATTTATTAACGATAGTGGTCGGTATGATTCGCATTTTACGGAATCCTTGCCTGGCTTAGGGAGGGTAATCAGCAGTGCCTCTCGTAGTGATGTCAGCAACATGCCTTCTTCATATGCCTCTTCGTACATTGCAGCGAGGTGTGAGATTAATAAGTCTTTATATTCTTTATAAAATTCCCCAGGTAACCCATCCATGCCAGGGGCTTTAGTATTTGGGAGGGAGTTTATTGCTTCTTTTATCTCATCTTCAGTATTGTATTGACAGAAATATTCACGGTGTTCGTCGGATAACCATGCTAAAGCAATATCTTCTAAATATTTATTAATCTCAGTTGTGGATGTGTTTGACCCAGCAGAATATAAGTGTGCATAATATTCCGAGAAGCGGCCTATAATGGAAGGGGTGTCATATTTAGGTGCAGCCTGCGCGTCTACTATCTGGGTGATGTAGGGCCCTGCTTGTGCGGGACATATCCAACTGGAGAGCGAGCGTCCCGGGCGGCCTCCTTCCCCATATGTGCGTGCTGTGTGCCTTTGTGAAAGATATTTGGTCTCATTCTCTGCGAATTCGTGGTATGTATCTACTTTTTGTCTGATTTCCGCCAATACCTTGGGGTCTAAAGTATTCATGTATTCTGTTTCTAGTTTTTTAATATCATGTTCAACCATGGATAGCTGTCTTTGGATGTCCTTCAATATACCTGCATGTTTTCCTATGCAGAATCCCCGGATAGTCACTTTGAAGGCTTCCCAAAGCTTCCCGGCACTGTCCACTGAGCCTACATTTCTATCAAAATAGTCTGTGATGGCTTGCCGTAGTTCAACTGTGAACACCTGATCTAACATTGCGCCTTGCTATAGACGCCATGTGTACTGTCTTGGGGTGTGCGTGGGGATTGCTAATTCAAGGCGAACCGGTGCATGGTCCGATAAAGTTTTAGGCATGTGTGCTATTGATTTTGTCCATGTGCAAACATCATTTGTGGCTATCCAGAAATCAATTCTGGACCATGTGTTGTGGGTAGTAGATATGCATGTACCCTCTTTCTGTCCTGGATGGCGCAATCGCCATATGTCCTTCATTGCATATTCCTCCATACCCTCCCTTAGCGCTTTTGTGGACTGTTTCCCGTACCTGTGAGTGCACGTGGATCTATCCATGGATGAGTCTAGGCATGTATTAAAGTCTCCTACCCAGAGTATCGCCGTTGGCGGTAATGTGCGCAATTTAGCCCATATTCGTACAAAAAAGGAGGGGTCATCTGTGTTTGGGCCATAGGTGGTGACAATGGTTAGAGCTGTTCCTCCGAAGTTTCTCTGAATTATGACATATCTGCCGTGGTCGTCTTGTATTGAGAGCAGCAGGAGGAATGGTATACCTCGCTTAATAAGAAGCAGAACTCCTCTAGCGTATGTAGAGTAGGAGGATGCTAGTCTGTACGTTGCCCAGCGTGCGCCTATCCCACGCTCTGTGGTGTCAGTGAGATGGGTCTCCTGAATACAGGCCACGTCCACTTTGTGACGATCAAAGTATGCAAGGACTTTGTGAATTTTCTGCGGGTTTTTCAGGCCTCGCACATTCCACGTCATAAATGTCAGGGTTCGGGTGGGTTGTGGTCTGTTAGTCATTTTCTAATAGGTGTTGGATGCGCTATGTGGTGTCCGAAGAATGTATTTTCCGTAGTGTGTGCGGTGTCTGTCACCTCGTTACTGACCGTTTTTCTTAAATTTTCTCCCCTCCCACTTCGCCATCCCAACTACAGCGAAGACAATCCTGTTAAACTTGTTCCGGTTCCCACCTCCCCCCAAACAATCCCTTAACAAAACTTTAATACTTTGTGGTGCACACAGGTTGGTGGGAGCTGCCAGCCGGTTACCCTGGTGTCTACGACACACAGGGGGTCGCCAGTCTAATCTCAGATAATGACACAGCGTCTTAACCTACTATTTCCAAAAGGCAATCGGCCATCTATCTATATCACCAGCTATTGTAGTGACCGGGCTCCTTTACTACACATATGCCTATTACACAGTTACAAATCTGTTTTAACCAAACAATCACAGTGTCTTAATTTTACACTTATCTGTGATCTTATATTATTTGTCTGGAACAGTACTTGGTCGCTGTCTCAGCTTTTTTCGAGTAGAGCAGAGATGGCGGGCATCATTATTCAACATCCGAGGTGCCCGCTTGCTCCTCTGGGTGATCTCCTGCGCGCGCTCTGGGACCCCTTCTGCTGCAAGTATTTGAGCCCTTCCTTAGGCTTGTTGTAGACTGTGCTCTTGCCTCCATCCGTTACATGCAATCGGGCTGGGTAGATCATTGCGTATGGTATGTTTTGTTTGCGTAGTTTTTTTTTACTGCCAGGAATTTCTTTCTCGCCTCTTGAACTTGCGGCGTGAAATCTGGATAGATAGAGAATTCCATTCCCTCGTGCTTCAGGCTGCCTAATTCTCTGGCCTTACGAAGTGCCGCATCTTGGTCCCTATAATTCAGGAGTTTCACAATGAAACTCCTGAATTATAGGTCGCGGTCGCGGCCTAGCGCCCGGTGGTGGTGGAGCAAGGGATCTCTGCGCCCTCTCAATAATGAACACTTCGGAGAAAATTTCTTTACCCAAGAGCGTTAACAGCAAGTTCTCAATGTAGCGTTCCATGTTTCCTGTGTTCGTTGTCTCCGCTATTCCCATGAAGCAGAGATTATTACGGCGAGATCTCGCTTCCAAATCTTCTGTCTTCACCATTAATGCTGTTATAGTTTTGTCAATTTTCCCTTGTTTGGTTTCCATTTGGTGTTGTGTATCCTCCGCATCAGATATATGGTGCTACGCCATGTCTATCCTTTCTGTGTGTTTGTCTAGGCGCTCGGACATGCGGTCTACTCGGTATGTCAAGGAGTCTATTTTCCCATCAATATTAGACAGGGTGGCCTGAATTGTCGAGAACATGGATTGGAAATCTACATTGTTTTCGGCGCTTGTCGCCAACATGGCCGTTTGGGTAGCGTTCTGTTCGTCTGTGCTGTTTTCAGCTGTTTTCTTTGTCTGTTCGAAGTGTAGTTTTGATTGGGTTCTGCCCGTTTTTCCCATTTCGCTGCGTTGTAAAGCAGCGGGGGCTTCACCTAGATTTTCGGGTGTATAGGTTGGGGCCCAACGGGTTTATGAAGAGGTATGTCGACTTTAGGTCGTAGTGAGTGCTTTGGGTCTGTCCAGTACTCTTCAACCCACTCGCTGTGCAAGCGTCCTGTGCTTTGAGGGAGCTGCAGGTCCTATCGGGCAGTGTATGTGGCTAATTTTGGCGCATAGTTGTGCACAGGGCCCTCCAGAACGCGGAGTGCACAAGGCGTCGCAACAGCAGCGCTGTTGGGCAGTTTGTGCGGTAGAAATGTGGAGTATTTCACTGGGAGTGTGCTGTTTTTAACACTTCATTACATCGGCAGGTAAGAGCATTGACTCTCTCCACATTGGCGGTCACAACCTCCTGTCTTTTGTATCTTTTACACAATCTGCACGGCGCAGTTCGCCCCGGGTGGATTCCTGCACTCGATCGTCACTGCAGCTCAGCCCGCACCTGGGGCGACCGGGACCCGGCTTCAACTTCGGTGATCGCGCCTGAGAACCCTCTACTGCACCACACGCTCACCATCCAGCCGCCCGGTGCGTTCTTTAGCTGTCCCGTTCTGTTCAATAATCACACCCTGGCTGCATCGGTGTTTCCTCCAGTACGGGCTATGCGCTGCGGCCTCCTGCCGCCATGCGGTAACTGTCCCAGCCTGTGTGAGGTACAGCAGATTATTTCCTACAATGCGTGCCAGTCGTGGGCCTGTTCTGTGGTTGTTCCTGCCCCGCTGTCGGCTACAGTCGTATTTTCAGGCCGCACGCTCCAGGACTGGGGCAGCGCAACTAATCGCTCTCACCTTCGCTGGGTTATATGTTGGGAGTCGGACCGTCCTCATCTGCCTTTCAGCGCAGTATTCGCTCCTTGTAGGTGAATAATCCAGGAGGCCTGCGGTACTGGTATCGGCAGCGTCTCTGTAGCGGTGCAGTTCTCCCCCTCAGGGCAAGGTCTCCCCTCAGCCGTACTATCGCTTTCTCCCTTGCCGTTCTGATCTCAGGCCAGCGGGCTTACGTATGTGCGCGCTCCCTAGGCCGCGCCCTGGCCGGGAAGTCGCGGGTGATTTTCTGTTATTTCTAGGCTGTTTTGGGCCGTGAAGTCTGGCTTCCCAAGGCGCTGATGCCTCCCGGTGCGTTTATTTTCAGGTTTTAGTTCACGGTGCAGGTTATTGACGCAGGATAAATTAAGGATTTGCAGGTGACCGAAGGAGCTCGCTTAGGAAACGGCCATCTTCAGGCGTGGCTAGCTCCGCCCCCCCCCAGATATGACCATGTTACTGGTCACTGATGAGGGTATGGAGGAGGAAACTGAGCCTGTGCCCGACCTCCTCTCCACTAATGTGCAAGATGGGTCAGTGTGTAGAAGAAAAAACCTTTCTAGGGGTGCACTGATGCACCTGGTCCTTAAACCAACAAAGAAGAGATTGGCACGGAAGCTGGAATATCAAAATAACAACTTTATTAACCTCATATGGGGGAGACTGTGTCAATACAGTACCCTCAGGCCACTGTATGAGACAGTCTAAGGAGTACAAAGATCCTGGGTCTTTTATGCCCAGTTTACCGCTGAGTTAGCATGTAGACTCAAAAGAGGCGGTACAAGTGTGCACATGTATAGCTAGTTACATATAAGGATACATAAGAATCGCTTAGTCAACAGAGTGGGAGGGTTTACAATATTGCTGCCATTAGTTAAAATAGCCTGACAGTTACTCTAAGAGCAGGTGCATTCTAGCAGCTAGACCTTTCTGAGCATGTGCAGTGCTCTGGCTCAGTACTGAAGGAGTTAATTATAATTCCTGACTCAAGTGAAATACAAGAGCAGGCAACAGTGAAGAGGGAGAAAGCACATGGCGAGCACATGGCTAACTAAAATGGCTGCCAAAAACAAAATGGCTTCAGCTGATGCTAACAACCATTGCAGCTAGTTTTCCACAGATGGCCGTTTTAGCATTAGCTGAAGACATCCGCTATGAATTAGTAGAAGCATGGAAGTTATCCTGTACATTTATCCTATCCATTGCTAGGTGGGCATTTACATTTTTAACATTGTTTAACTGGTGAGATACAAGTAGAAATACATGGGGAACAGAGTATTGGGTCATAATGAACACACAGATAGCAGGAGAAAATAATGGCTATTATTACAAACAGAACTATCAATTTTTCCAACCCCAAGCAGCAAGTAAATCCCAAAACCATCCAGTCCAATTCTATGTTTCAGGGCTCCGATGTATTTCAGTGACCATCTATTTCAGCTTCAGAATAGCCAACAACACATATCTAATATAATATCTTAAATAAAAAACATTTTTTAATAGACCTTTCCAGTGTTCTTTTTATGAGGGCTAGAGTACCAATTGATATGCTCAGGAGGAGGGCAGAGTAGTATTTATCAACTGTTCAAAAAAACGTTTCTCTTACAGAATAAACATTGCTAATGCAAATATTAAAGCAAATACAAGGATCATTACAAAAACAATTTTCGCTTCAGGGGACCAGGAAGACCAAACGGGGCCATGGGAATTAGGACGAGGAGCCGCAAAGGGCTGCTCCTCCTCAAAAATGGGACGACCAAAGGGGTACATTGCTAAAAAGTACTTAAAGAATAGAAGCCGCTGTACAACCAGCCAGAGGGGAGTCTTCTCCCTGTGTCCGTCTGAGCCTCACAGGCAGGCTCCTATCGTTCATCAAAAGTTCTTTTCCAACGGTGGAGCTGCACAACTTGCAACTCAAGAAAACAATCATGGCCCAGTTTTAAGGGAAAAGGTTTCTTCTTTCAGGATAGGGCAATCACCCTGCGGGGCAAATGCCGTCAACGATCCTGTCCAGTGTCTCAGGCAGTGCACCAGTATTCTTCACTTTAATCTAACAGGCACCAAAGGCACAGCACCTGTACCCTGAACTCAAGTCCTTCCCTAACTCCTGTGTTGCTCCGCTGGTGCACTGCTCTTTGTCGGGGCCAAAGATTGTACCCAGTATGCTCAGGCATCCCTTGATCAACAAACAGAGGTGCAGACTTGCCTTCACTTGGGGACCAGGACTCAGAGGCCTGAAGCAACCCTTGTTTCAAAGGGGGTCACCTCAAGCAAAAGCCTCCTTGCCGTCCTTGTCGGTCTGTGCCTCTCTCAGCTGGGTATCAAAAACTGGATCCACACAAAGAATTCTCCATCCTGATTTGTGACCCCGTCTTTCGCCCAAGACAGTGGCAGGGGTACACACTTCACGTCCCAGTGCTTCCGGCCTTCTACCTTCACTGAGGTCCTAGTTGCCAGCAATGCCTGTGCTGGTTCCCTTCACCTTGGCTTCAAGCTGGACTGGCGCTGACTCCCCAGGCTGGATCTGATGTCCGGGCCCCTCTGGCAATGGTTGTAGGGCAGCAGATATCTATTGATGGACAGAACAAAAAATCTTTAGACAAGGCATACAAATCATCTATCAAGCAGAGAGGATAGTCTATTTTCCAAATACCTTCTTTTTTTTAGCTTGGGACGCCCCATACATTAGCAAGGCACCCAAGAACCACTTCATCTATCTGAGAGTAAAAAACACCCTGGACCCATCAGCGAGTATAAAAGGAACTTTTGGTGAACTGACAAGAGTACAACGTTACACTATGTGAAGCAGCCAAGGAAGTCTATGTTTATTTACTAAATTCTGAGGGAAAAAAGAAAAACAATACGGACATACTCTAAATCCTTACATTTGTGTATTCCTATTTCATCTGAAGAACCTCAAGAAAGGGAATTTTTAGAACAAGCATTCTTTTGTGCTTCTTGTCTTAACAAGCTTTTGTTTCATAAGTCATAACCTTTCACTACTTGTACAGGACTGCAGACACTTCTAAAATGATTTTTCTTACGTAAAAACACCTACATTTTATGCTTAGGACCATGCTCTCATGTTATAGGTGCGGCGGGAAAATCTAAAACTGCTAATTTAACAGGGATCCTGTCAGCTCAATTACACAGACTAATAAGAGACTAATAATGCCTTTGCAAAACTGTATGTAGCATAAAAAATAACAAACAATAATGGTGTTATCACCTGAGAATTTTAGAACAAAAACTACCCACATATAGTTCCCCTTTAAAGGTCAAATAAGGGAACATCAATCTAGACTACTCATCCATTCATAATTTCATCAGACAGTATGGGCAGTAACATGGCGTATTTTTTTAATTCATTTTATTAATCTTAACAATTTTAAAACAGTATTACTGAATAGTCAATTAAACGTCTCATGGCCGTTCCTAGTCAACTTAGATAGGCTCAAGAGAGAGTGAGAAAAAGAGAGAGAGAGAGAGCATATCAATCAAGAAAAATGACAATGTATTACTTAATTTTGCTTACCCTTAATTTGCCCAGGAGCTAATCTCCCTAATCTCTTACCCTCATTCAACAGCAGGTAACCTGAAACAGGTGACCTTCTGTCGACACTATTTACCCCTATTTTTGGCAGCTGGGCACAAACAAACTTGTAGGAGGTAAATAGCACATTTAGCTAACTAGAAAAATATTAATAACCAACTACCAATTCCTTTAGCAATTGTACTAGTGTAACATGAGGGCGCATGAATGCATACTGAATTTCATTGCCTCCTTATTGGAGCCCTTGCACAGTAATCTTTAAACTAAAAGCATTATTTCTATATACATGGCAGAGCTATGCTCTACACAGGGCCCACATACGTTACTGCCTTTCCTTTGCTTCTTATGACTGCGCAAAACCTGCCTGTTTTTTTGCCAAAAATAATAAGCAAAGCTTCTCTTTCTCTTTGCGCTGTCATCCCTTCCTTCAGAATCTTTTCCGAGGTCGAAGTGCCAAAGCAAACCTATTAGAAAAACCCCTCCTATGCAGGCATTTTGCTGGTCTGCTAAATACAGAACTCGACCTCTGCCCCTTAAACCTGCTGTTCCATTTCTGTGCAAGGCTATTTCCATGTGGTTTCCAATTCAAAGTATCTCTGGAGAAGCACAGCTGAAAAGCAGTCCTGTTCCGTGCCTGTGAGCTAATAATTTTAAAGGTAGGATGCACTGTTTGCTGTCTTATTTTATACTAATTTTCATTTGTGTGCAGTGTGTGGTGTGCTTTCTAGCAGTTTAGAGGCCAGCTGCTTGTTCTGCAGTCGCATGTGTGTACTGCTGAAACCTGAGATTAGTTTGAAAACAGCCCTGGGTGCCAGGACTGCTTTTAAAAAGTAAATTGTGCCCAAACTCGACTTTGGTGGTAGGGGCACTTAAAAATGAATAACCTACAATGTTTTGGCATATTAGGGACCCCCAGGATCTCCCCTAGATATCCCAGGGGTGGGGGATCAGAAATGTATAAGGTACACCCTTATAAAATAAGTTTTTATATGCCTGGGTAAAGTGAAATTTTACATTTCACTCCCCGCATTGTGGTAAAGTGCTGCTCAAATTCAACTTTGATGCTAGGAGCTTATATATTTGTCACAGTAGGATTATTTAGACATTATAAAGATCAAAAGAAAAAAGGATTTTAGTGCAATTATTGTTAATAATTTTTTTTTTAATAATGATCACTAACTCTTTTAATGTTTCCACATATGAAAAGCAAGCCTCATTCCTTTCCTTTTGCCTTTAAATGCATGTATTTATAACACTAAGCACAGAAGCTGTACTGAAACATAAAATAGTTTGTTGCACTTTTTAAAGGGCAGTAATTATTTACCATCAGAACCACAGATATGCTTATTTAGAAAAGCAACAAGAAAGAAAATCCCTACTTTTAATCCTTTCTATTTTATCCAAAATAATGAAGCTGTATTTGTAACTTTTAAAATCAGTAGTCTTTAACGCATGTGCTGGATCTGTAGCTTGTGGCCGAGCATAGCCATGTGTTGTTTACTCAGCTGTGTTTTTACGACCAGCAAGCCTCAACTTCCACGCCTTTTTCAGGAGAAAAAACCCTTTGCTGTATTGTAATGTCCTGAAAAAGTTTGATCTCCGTTTGTTTTGACAGACAGCTTCCTTCGGTACAGACAGCTTTGAACGGTTGTATGATGGAACAACTACCACTTGAACAACTCCAGTCTAAACAACTACTCCTTAACCACTACTTAGTCTAAACCACTAAAGTTTTAACAACAACTATCTTTTACAACTACTATGCCTTTTCCTCGCTTGCCTTTACCCCATTAATGTATCTATTTTACTGGTAAGTATAAACCCATATGTAAATATATATACATGTATGCATGGGTAATGGGTTTGTATGTACCTGTAAAACACTTGAATTTCGTGGTAAAGGCATGCATGCTAAAGACATATGCGTTGCAAAGTTAATATTGGTAAGTATTAACACATATATATATATATATATATATATATATATATACACACACACACACCCCTATACTCACTATTAATGTTATAATATCCCTTTCCACCCAAAAACCTACACCCACCCCAAACCTTTAAAATTCCCTTTCCACCCAAAACCTATACCCACCCCAAACCCTACAAATTCCCTTTCCACACAAAACCCCACACCCACCCTAAACCCTAAAAATACCCTTGCAATCCCAAAACCCATACCAACCCTAAACCCTAAAATTACCCTTGCCACCCAAAAACCCATACCCACCCTAAAATTACCCTTGTCACCCAAAACCCATACCCACCCTTAACCCTAAAAATATACTTACCACCCAAAAGCCCATACCCACCCTAAAATTACCCTCACCACCCAAAAACCCATACCCACCCAAAACCCTAAAATTACCCTTGCCACCCAAAAACCCACACCCACCCTAATCCCTAAAAAATCCCTTGCAATCTCAAAAACCCATACCCACCCTAAATCCTAAAATTACTCTTGCCACCCAAAAGCCATGCCCACCCTAAACCCTAAAATTACCCTTGCGATCCCAAATTACTGCGAGTATGCCTCTACCTTTAATGCATTTACAACGAAATTCAAACACGTTTTCACATAATAAACACTATTTTAGAAAACGGTTTCCTAAACTTATTTTGTTAATAAAAAAAAACATCCACTCTACAAAACCATATAAAATACAGCCATCCACCATTTTATCAACAGTAATACATCTTTCATATAGAATCCAAGAGTGCCATCTACTGGCCAGAGGTAGTTGTAAATGCATTAGTGGTTAAAAGACTCGTGATTCAGGTTCAGTCGTTGTTAAGGAGTCGTGGTTCAGGCCCTTCGTTGTAAATGAGTCGTTGTAAAGGTCGTTTCCCCTTTGAACAGCTGTTTTAAAAGCTCTTTTTCTGGTGCTGGAAATTTGAGCACGGTACAGTCTATTTAAAACACAGGCATTCCAAGCCAGCACAAATCTATCGTCTTATAATGTGAAAAAAGGCGCGTTTATTTCAGCAGCAACCAATTACTCAGATGATGTGAATGCCTTTTAATATGAATATCTTAAGGATAATGCTGTAACATTTGGTATTCAGTCCTAGTTTGAAAGCACACAAATTAGTTTTTTTTCTTTCTTTCTATGAGGCCTATTTATTCCCTATTGAGTGTTAATTCTAATTTCTCTTGTGGCAATATTCACACATCTATACTTTGTTACTGTTTTACTTCTAATGGTAGCGTGCAGCTATATAGCATATGTTACATAATTAATTCCTTGAATTTTAAAATGTAGTTCTTTCAGTGACATTTGCATAACAGAATGACGACAAAAAACCAAATTGAGCTCATTCCAGACGTTTTCAAGCAGGGGGGCCACACACTCAGAGCACACAACACTGCTTATTAAAGCAAGCCATTCTCACTCAAAAAACAGAGTCACTACTTACTGAAACAAGTACTTTCAAGCAGCACCACCGGTGTCAATCCACAACCACATAGACACTCAAAAAAAACAATTAACCCACAAATCAACACTTAAGACAAAAGCAAGAGACAGCCCACAGACTACTCAAACCATTTGTAAATACCAATGGTAAGTCATATTTACAAACGAAAGGACTCTCAAAAAAAAGGTACAGAGATTACACCAAGACAAATAGACACCCAAAAGACTGCCATGTTCAAAAAGACAGGCTCGCGCCTCAGGCCTTTTCCAATAATACACCAAATTACCAGTTGTGCGCAGATCAGGATCCTTGTATATATATTTATTCCATACTGTACTATACATTATGGAAGAAATACCATTTTTAATATACCTAAACCCATTTAGGTATCCCCTCTTAGGGAGTCAGCTGAGTACTTCCTAAATCCATATTGGTACTCTCCAAGACAGCAACACTTTCTACGAAGTGTGCTAGGAGTAGGCATGCCAAAAATATTATAGTATATATAATATTATTCTCCAAGTGACACTTAACACAATTTGTGCCGTTCAAGACTTCAAAATTAGAGAAAAATCTCCTCATTACCTGCCTTCATTTGCTGCAGCAAACAAACAAACAAACAAACAAGAATCTTGGCCAAGTCAATCCAAACAAAAGTGTTGCTACAGCAACCTTACCAAACCAAAGTCTCCAACCTCCACCTGCCAAGTTCTGAGTGATCTAATGGTTATTTGAAAATGCTCACACCAAAGAAGATCTCAGTCGGGAGCGGCCAACACCTGGAGGGTCAGATCGGGAAAACCGGAAAACACGTTGGTCTGCAAAGACAAAGGGTCTCCTCATGCAGGGTACCTCCTCAGTAGATTCCTGTCTTCCGTCAAGACCACTCCCTTGGATAGCCGCTTCTCTCGATGAGGTCCACGTTCGGGTGCCAATTTGTAGAAGAAAAAACCTTTCTAGGGGTTCACTGATGCACCTGGTCCTTAAACCAACAAAGAAGAGATTGGCACGGAAGCTGGAATATCAAAATAACAACTTTATTAACCTCATATGGGGGAGACTGTGTCAATACAGTACCCTCAGGCCACGGTATGAGACAGTCTAAGGAGTACAAAGATCCTGGGTCTTTTATGCCCAGTTTACCGCTGAGTTAGCATGTAGACTCAAAAAGAGCGGTACAAGTGTGCACATGAATAGCTAGTTACATATAAGGGTACATAAGAATCGCTTAGTCAACAGAGTGGGAGGGTTTACAATATTGCTGCCATTAGTTAAAATAGCCTGACAGTTACTCTAAGAGCAGGTGCATTCTAGCAGCTAGACCTTTCTGAGCATGTGCAGTGCTCTGGCTCAGTACTGAAGGAGTTAATTATAGTTCCTGACTCAAGTGAAATACAAGAGCAGGCAACAGTGAAGAGGGAGAAAGCACATGGCGAGCACATGGCTAACTAAAATGGCTGCCAAAAACAAAATGGCTTCAGCTGATGCTAACAACCATTGCAGCTAGTTTTCCACAAGTGGAGGGGGTTGTACTCTCTCCCAAGTTGACAGACCAACAGCACAGAGACTGTAAGCAAGTGCTGGAGCAGTTTGCTGGCCTGTTCTCTTTGACCCCAGGCATCACTGAGTGGTGTGTGCACCACATTGACACTGGTGACAGCCTACCTGTCAAAAATAAATTGTACAGGTTGTCTGACCATTTCAGAGCCAGCATTAAAGCTGAGGTTGCTAAGATGCTGGAATTGGGGGTAATTGAACCGTCTGAGAGTCCATGGGCCAGTCCAGTGGTGCAGGTACCTAAACCTAATCCTCAGGGGGGACCCAAGGAGTTAAGGTTCTGTGTGGACTACAGAGGATTGAATGCCGTCACAAAGACTGTCGCTCACCCTATACCTAGAGCTGATGAGCTCATTGACAGGTTAGGGGCTGCTAAGTACCTGAGTACTTTTGATTTGACTTCAGGTTACCGGCAGATTGCCCTCACAGATGGAGCAACGGAGAGGTTATCATTTTCCACACCAGAGGGACATTATCAGTTCAAGGTAATGCCCTTTGGCTTAAAAAATGCACCTGCCACCTTGCAAAGGTTGGTGAACAGGGTCTTGTCTGGGTTGGAACTGTACAGTGCAGCTTATCTGGATGATATAGCTGTATACAGTTCTACCTGGGGGATCACTTAAGCCACCTAAGGGAAGTGCTTCAGGCCATGCAGCAGGCAGGCCTGACTATTAAGGCAAGTAAGTGTCAAAATGGGCAGAGTTCTATGGTGTACCTGGGCCACCTGGTAGGTGGGGGCCATGTACATCCTCTCCAAGCTAAAATCCAAACTATTTTGGATTGGACAGCTCCTGTTACCCAGACTCAGGTCAGGGCATTCCTTGGACTGACAGGGTATTATAGAAGGTTTGTTCAAAATTATGGGGCCCCTAACAGAACTCACTTCTAAGAAGAGGCCCAAAAAGGTGGATTGGACCCCAGAGTGTCAGAAGGCTTTTGACACTCTGAAAGCTGCTATGTGTTCAGCACCAGTGCTGCTGGCCCCTGATTACACAAAAGAATTTGTGGTTCAGACAGATGCTTCAGAGCAAGGGATTGGGGCAGTGTTGTCACAGCTAAATGAAGAGGGCCTTGATCAGCCAGTTGCCTTTATTAGCAGGAGACTTCTTCCCAGAGAGCAGAGGTGGAGTGCCATTGAGAGAGAGAGGCTTTTGCTGTGGTTTGGTCCCTGAAAAGTTGAGACCATATTTATTTGGGACTCACTTTCGTGTTCAAACTGACCACAGGCCTCTCAGATGGCTCATGCAGATGAGAGGGGAGAATCCCAAGCTGTTAAGGTGGTCCATTTCCCTACAGGGAATGGATTTTACAGTGGAACACAGACCTGGGGTTGCTCATGCAAATGCAGATGGACTTTCCAGGTTTTTCCACTTAGCTGATGAGGACTACCAGGGTGTAGGTTAGTAACCCATCACCTTTCCTTTTGGGGGGGGGGGCTATGTTGCAAAGTCATCCTGTGCCCTGGGCACCCCCCAACTTTTTGCTGACTGGTACTGGTGGTAACTGACTCTGACTGACCCTGGGCTTTGCCTAACCAGGCCCGGGCCAGTGCTATGCTGAAAACACTTAGAATACAGTGAAAACACCAACATACACTAGGGTACACTATGGGTTGGGGTACCCCTGTGATTGGCATGACCTACCCTATAAGACCCTAGTACATAATAGGGCAGGGGGATTGAACCTACCTATCAGTCCCTAGTATATAGTAGGGCATGGCAGTTTGGAGGCCAGCAGCTTTTCTGCACTTGCATGTGTGCACTGCTGAAGCCTGAGGTCAGTTTAAAAGCAGCCCTGGGTTCCATGACTGCTTTTAAAAAGTAAATTGTGCCCAAACTCGACTTTGGTGTTTGGGGCACTTAAAATGGATAACCTACAATGTTTTGGCATATTAGAAACCCCCAGGGTCTCCCCTAGGTGTCCCAGGGGTGGGGGATCAGGTATTTATAAGGTGGACCCTTATAAAATGAGTTTTATATGCTCTGGGTTAAGTGAAATTTCACATTTCACTCTCCACATTGTGATAAAGTGCTGCCCAAATTCGACTTTGATGCTAGGAGCACTGTGGAGGGAGGATCTGCAATATTTCTACAGATTCAGAACCCCTAAAATCTCCCCTAGGTGGTCCATGGGGTGGGGGTCCTGTAGATATAGGCGGAGTACTTATAAAATATGTTTTTGTAAGTCCTGGTGCTGGAAAAATGGCCCAAGTCATTTTTCCCATTGCAAATCCCATGCCACATAGGTTAACATGGCAAGAAGTTATTAACTAATAACTCCTGACAGGGGAATTATAGAACTTCCATTCAAAGACTTCCCAGAATGGTAGTGATAAATCCAACAATATGATATTGTTGAATTTCTCCTAAAATGTACAGACAAGAAGTTATAAGACTTTCTTGTTTGTAGGTCCAGATTCAGCCTTCCAGTGGTCCGGCCTGATTGGTCAGAGTTAAGTGGATTAGCCAGGCTGCTTTGAAGAGGTGATAAAGAGCCCCTGGGGTTAACCAGCTCTGCTGGGAGGGCAGAGTGCTGCTACACAGGAATGCCAGAGCAGGGGGAGGAATCGTAAACCATGGTCTTCAAAGAAAACGGGAAGGCCTCAGTGTCAGTTACCACTCTACTCTTTTGACCCCAAGCCAGAGCTAGGATTAAGGAAGCAGATGCAAGGGGGAGAGTCTAGGGAAATTAGCCATCCTAGGAGTGTGTTTAGCCAGCTCTTAACTCTCTGCTGGAAAATTATCCATTATGAATTTGGAGGATTTGGTGCACTCTGGGACAAAATAATGCCACACTCTACAGGATGTGGTCATAACCTTAGGGAGTTACCCTGCCCCCATTGTTCAGGAGTGACCTCCTGCATGACCCAGAGAACTTGGAATAAGTATCTGAGAGGGGCATAGTCTCTCAGATCTGCTGCTTGAAACTTAAGAAAGCAAGACGTTGTGCCATGCTGAGAAGTTTGATGTACAATTTCTAAGGCCTGTACTCTGAAGACTACACCATCTGGAACTACAGCCCTGTGGACTACCTTGCTGTGAAAAAGAGTAGAGTGGACTCCCTGCAAGCTACAGGTTAACAGAGCTCACCTGGATCATAACCACCAAGAATCCGCAACCTGGAAAACTACCAGTGGATTTGTAAGGGTTTTGTCCAAGTGGATTGTGGGAACTGAAGTCCTCAACTTTCAAGGACCATCTTGGAGCTTCCAGACCCTTGGAGTGAGTTTGAGACACTTTGGGACCCTTTGGGGAACTTCAGGAAGAAGTTCCAGGAGTTTGGAGAACTTTGGAGCAACTTTGGAAAAAAGCTCCATAGGGGGACCGACTCAACCTGGCCAGCCAAGCCGCCTGCCTTCAACCGCGAGCCGGCCAAGCCATCCAGGTTCGTCCCGCTGAAAGCTCCGTAGGTCCGACTTCCAGAGTTTGACCAGAGTAGAAGAAATCCGAGGCGGGCAACTCTCACCGAATCCGGCCTGGTGAAGAGCATCGAGGGACCCCACGAGAAATAGCTCCAGAAATGTTTCTAAGTCCGAAGGTAAAAACTGTGACCGGGACCTACTGCGAGGGGTAGCCGCTCAGGGCACTATCGCGGTCGGCCTGAAACTTTGAATTTGAGCCGGTCTATCGCGACCAGATATTCCAATATGGTGCTATAGGTTTCTAATTGCTATAAAGTGATAAATCTTTAAAAATTCATATCTCCGGTTCCCTACATTGGAGTTTTGTTGTTTTGGTGTCATTTTAAAGATACAAATATTTCCTATTTTTATAAATTGGTGTTGGATTTTTATTATGTATTGTGTCTTAATTATTTACTGAATTGGTGTTTTTAAATGCTTGACATACCTGTCTTTGAAGTTAAGCCTGCCTGCTCGCAGCCAAGCTACCAAGGGTTGGACATGGGGATAATTTTCTAAGACCTATGCTGAGTCCTATCATGTATTAGTGGCCTTATTGCCAGTGGCAGATATACATTTGCTGAAAACAACAAGAGAGGGAGGGAATACGAAAGTAAGAACCACTCTCAATCCCCGGGGTAAATATGATAATAAACAACGAGAGAGTGTGCCTTGTAATAACAAATAAAGCACAACAGAAGAAACCCAATAGGTTCTTAATAAAGCCCTCACTCACCAGCCTAGTTGGTGACATGCTTCCTCATCGGGCCCCACCAGGAGCGGCCGAATGCCACCCCGGTGTGCTGCAACGCCAGAACTACTGTGGAGCTGGTTTAAAATGTCCAGTGTGAAGTGAAAGTGATAATTTAAAAATGGCTGACTGTGTCAAACAATACATTTTATTAGAAGCCAATCAGACATGAATAAAAACAAAGAGTGGGACACCAAAGCCAAATAGATTGTTCAGCACGGTCCACTATGATGTGGTCAACATGTTTCTGCCTATGTGTGGTTATTTAACAGGCATTCGTCAGGACCAAAAGAGACGTGTGAAACCCCGGCGGTGTGAGCGCACTACGGCCCACCCTAACCTGAGGTTTTAAGTGTGAAAAAGTAAAAACTATACTTCTAAAATTCCTCGTGTTGAGAGGAACCGAGTTTATTCTGGTTGAGAAAAACATACAACATAAAAAGAGAGACAAACGTATATAGATTAGACATCTTAAAATAAGTTTGTCAGTGTTGAAAATACATGTAGTGGTGCTCTATATGATGCGCTTAATCGTTAACTTTGATCATACGTGCTACTAGATAGAGAAAAAACATTCAGAATAAATCATCAACCTCTATAGATCTTAGAGGGAAATTTAAATAATGCCCAACGTGATCTTTATCACTACTTAAAGAAGTGTGTAAACAAACACTAAGCGTGATAACTATCGAACACATTCTAGCTGAGCGATATAAAATCAAAAGGAAATAAATCTCACATGTGGTGTCATCACTAATAACACCATGGGTCTCGGGAGGGGGGGTGGTAGCAATAATGGCACACCCTAAAGGTAAAGAAGGAGAGAAAAAAATGTGATCAGAATAATCACAGAGAAAAACAGGGAAGCCCCCAGTACTTATCTTATTTCCGAAGGCAAAGGGACTTACGCCCGCAGTGCTAGGCACCCGCAGTATACCTAGGCATTCCCTTCAAACGCGGACCCCGATGGTGAGAGCCAGCTGCGTCCGGTTTGTTTTTAAAGGAATGGGACAATATCCTCGGGCGGGGCAGGCAGAGCGTATGAGAGCGCGTCATTACATACGCGTCATGGTATTACGCGCTGAAAGCCAAAGGGTGACAAAAGAGAGACAAAAAAAGGGAGGGGGCTACGTGTTCGAGGCGCATCATCGCGTAAACATCGCGATGTCAAGCGCCATCTAAAGGTTGTAAAACGTAGCATTCCTAGTTGGTACTCCATTGCCAATCATAAGGAAGGCACTGAGAACAGACTGTTTGTTGTGAGAATCACACAATAGTGAAAGAAAAGAGAGACTAATTACGATCGAAATAGGCAAATAGCCGACAAACAAAAAACACATATTAAGAGTACTTGGCGTAAAAATACTAAATGTAGACCGTTATTGTGGGTCAATGTTAATTTTGATAGGGGTTATTAGATGCCCTATAAAGTTTAATAAACAAAAATGACAGGAAAAACAGACAGACGAGGGGGGAGAGGGGAGAGGGGGAAGGGGGGAAAGGGAAAGAAAGGGGAGGGGGGAAGAGGAGGGGAAAAGGGGGAGGGGGTGTTTTAACATAAAGCCGGTGATTTTTACCGGGGTAAAAAGCCACTAGCATGCCCAAGGGAAGAGAGGAAAATTCGACAGAACAGGAACCGGACAGACTCAATGGTACAGTACTGTCGACCAAGGAATATTGTCGTTTAATCCATGATTATGAGTGTCCAGCCGGTACACCCACCTCTGTTCTTTCTCAAAAAGAACTTTCTGGATATTACGTGGTGATTGTACTTGCTCTATTACTGTCCACCTAAGATCATTGGCAGAGTGTTTGTACTGTAAAAAATACTCACTCAATTTGGTTGTAATCCGACCACAACGGATGTTACTTCTGTGCTCTCCCACACGCAATTTTACTTTTCGCGTGGTCATGCCCACATAGCGTAACCCACATGGGCACGTGATCAAATAGACCACATTTGTTGAGTTACAGTTAGTGTGTGCTAGCTGTGTCCAAGTTTTTCCTTCTTCAAGATCAAGCACTTTGGTATGTTTCGTGAGATGACAAATACTGCAAGTAGTGCAGGGAAAATGCCCTTTGACCTTGGGTAGGCCCCATGCTTCAGTGATGGTTAGATCTCTCCCAGGATTCTCTCTGGGGCGTGTATGTACTAGGGTATCCTTAAGGCTCCGTCCCTTTTTAAACGAAAAAAGGGGTTTATTCCAATTCCGACCATTGCTCGTAAGGATACTCCAGTGTTTATTAACCACGTTTTTAACAATGTTAGACGCGCTGCTATAGGTGGTTACACACGTCAGAGGTACATCCTTCTTATCTCTGGTGTTATCTTCAAGTAGCGCTTCTCTGGGCTGATTTCGTGCCCTTTTGTAACCCTTATTGAGAATTTTGTCAGGATACCCCCTATGTTTTAATTTTATGGTCAAGTCTGCTGCCTGTCTACGGAAATCATCTAAATCACTGCAATTTCTTCTTACCCTTAGGTATTGTCCGTAGGGCAAATTTTCTTTTAGGGGCCTCGGGTGGAAACTGGAAAATTCAAGAAGATTATTTTTGGCCGTGGGCTTATAGTGCGTTTTTGTAGTGAGGCACCCATTGGATTTCGTGATAACCACATCCAGGAAAACTACTGACTGTGAACTAAAGGTGTGTGTGAATTTCAGATTTTGATCTAAATTATTAATCCATTGTAGGAAAATCATTAGATCATTCTCCGCACCTTGCCAGATCAAAAGGACATCATCTATATACCTCTTCCAAAAACTAATGGAAGAGGAGAAAGGGTTGACAGTATTTTGAATGTATCGACGTTCAAAATCATGAACGTATAAACCCGCTACACTTGGGGCAAAGGTACTGCCCATAGATGTACCAGTGGATTGTAAGAACATGTCCCCTTTATATTCAAAGAAATTTTGTTTTAACGCAAGGGTAGCACATTCCAAATGACTTGGGAGTCTGGTGTTCCCAGGCATTATAATCCAGGGCCTCTCCCAAGACTCTGATGGTATCGTCTTGGGGTATGCTTGTGTAGAGACTCTCGATATCGAGGGTCACAAGTATCGTGGATTCAGGATTGATGACTAGTTCCTGCAATAGATTAAGGAGATTCTTAGTATCCTTAAGGTAAGTTGGGGTCTGCTGAATCAAAGGTTTCAAAAAGTAATCACAAAAACGTGACAGAGGCTCTAACAAGGAACCAATGCCAGAGACAATCGGGCGTCCTGGGGGGGGCATTTTATTTTTATGTATTTTCGGTAATGTATAAAAATATGGCACCACACTTTCCCCTGTTGTCAAAAAATCAGCCTCATGTCTCGTAATGTGTCCATTAGCCTCAGCATCTCGCACAAGGTTCAGGATACGGTAAAAATCACCGGCTTTATATTAAAACACCCCCTCCCCCTTTTCCCCTCCTCTTCCCCCTCCCCTTTCTTTCCCTTTCCCCCCTTCCCCCCTTCCCTCTCCCGCCCTCCCCCTCCCCCGTTTGTCTGTTTTTTCCTGTCGTTTTTGTTTATTAAACTTTATAGGGCATCTAATAACCCCTATCAAAATTAACATTGACCCACAATAACGGTCTACATTTAGTATTTTTCGCCAAGTACTCTTAATATGTGTTTTTTGTTTGTCGGCTATTTGCCTATTTCGATCGTAATTAGTCTCTCTTTTCTTTCACTATTGTGTGATTCTCACAACAAACAGTCTGTTCTCAGTGCCTTCCTTATGATTGGCAACGGAGTACCAACTAGGAATGCTACGTTTTACAACCTTTAGATGGCGCTTGACATCGCGATGTTTACGCAATGACGCGCCTCGAACACGTAGCCCCCTCCCTTTTTTTGTCTCTCTTTTGTCTCCCTTTGGCTTTCAGCGTGTAATACCATGACGCGTATGTAATGACGCGCTCTCATACGCTCTGCCTGCCCCGCCCGAGGATATTGTCCCATTCCTTTAAAAACAAACCGGACGCAGCTAGCTCCCACCATCGGGGTCCGCGTTTGAAGGGAATGCCTAGGTATACTGCGGGTGCCTAGCAGTGCGGGCGTAAGTCCCTTTGCCTTCGGAAATAAGATAAGTACTGGGGCTTCCCTGTTTTCTCTGTGATTATTCTGATCACATTTTTTTCTCTCCTTCTTTACCTTTAGGGTGTGCCATTATTGCTACCACCCCCTCCCGAGACCCATGGTGTTATTAGTGATGACACCACATGTGAGATTTATTTCCTTTTGATTTTATATCGCTCAGCTAGAATGTGTTCGATAGTTATCACGCTTAGTGTTTGTTTACACACTTCTTTAAGTAGTGATAAAGATCACGTTGGGCATTATTTAAATTTCCCTCTAAGATCTATAGAGGTTGATGATTTATTCTGAATGTTTTTTCTCTATCTAGTAGCACGTATGATCAAAGTTATTGATTAAGCACATCATATAGAGCACCACTACATGTATTTTCAACACTGACAAACTTATTTTAAGATGTCTAACCTATATACGTTTGTCTCTCTTTTTATGTTGTATGTTTTTCTCAACCAGAATAAACTCGGTTCCTCTCAACACGAGGAATTTTAGAAGTATAGTTTTTACTTTTTCACACTTAAAACCTCAGGTTAGGGTGGGCCGTAGTGCGCTCACACCGCCGGGGTTTCACACGTCTCTTTTGGTCCTGACGAATGCCTGTTAAATAACCACACATAGGCAGAAACATGTTGACCACATCATAGTGGACCGTGCTGAACAATCTATTTGGCTTTGGTGTCCCACTCTTTGTTTTTATTCATGTCTGATTGGCTTCTAATAAAATGTATTGTTTGACACAGTCAGCCATTTTTAAATGATCACTTTCACTTCACACTGGACATTTTAAACCAGCTCCGCAGTAGTTCTGGCATTGCAGCACACCGGGGTGGCATTCCGCCGCTCCTGGTGGGGCCCGATGATGAAGCATGTCACCAACTAGGCTGGTGAGTGAGGGCTTTATTAAGAACCTATTGGGTTTCTTCTGTTGTGCTTTATTTGTTATTACAAGGCACACTCTCTCGTTGTTAAAGATATACATTTGCCCCTACTAATAATCCACTTTCCAACACCTCTGAAAGCTGCTGGTTGTGGCAATCAGTTGAGTGTTTTCCAGGTGTGATAATTTATGACTTTGAACTGCTCACAGCCAGGCCAAGGCGTGGACACGAATAGATTTAGATTGTCAAGGAAGTGAGGAATGATGCTCCTTTCACACTGAAAATGAAAATAAACAGCATTAGGGCCTCTTTATGGCAAAGTACACTTAGGGCCTCATTTATGAGGAATTGGCATAGGGCAGCGCTGCAAGTCTTCTTGCTGCGCTGACCTACACCAATATGGAAGGGCAGGAATGCACCATATTTATTATTTACGGTACATTACTGAACTTTACCCCTGAGCTGACACCCAATGTGCTGCCTAGTGCTAACGTAGGCACCCTTGCACAACTCAGTTGCAGGATTGTTTTTTGCAGGAAGGGACACCTTCCTGCACAAAAACAATGCCGAGAGGTGTGTTCCATGTGTGCAGCACATGGAAAGAGGAAAAAACGAGGAGAAATAAAAATATTTCTCTTCATTGACCCTGCTCTGAGGAGGCAAAAGGTTTTGGTGCTGCCCTGGGTTTACCTTATTAAGTAAATCTGGGTTAGCGGCAAAATTCATGGGTGTTGCATGGGAAAACCCACAGCAACACCCATGGAACGTCTCCTTGACGCAGAGTAAGGCAAGGCAACGACTAGCGCTGCTGTATCCTACCCCATATCTAGGAAGCCATGCAAAGCCACGCAGGGTGACTTTGCGTTGCCTCATAGATATGATTGAGAGGCTTACGCCGCCGGAGCGTCGAAAAATGTGACGCTCTGGCGGCGCAGGCCTCTCATAAATAAGCCGCTGAAGGTGTGGGTACTGCAGCCTTTATACAGGAGTCACAACACTGCAATGCGACACAGGTTGAATGATTTGCAGGGGACAGCCTAAAACGCACTTCCTGCTCAATAATGGCTGCCAGAAGCTGGAATCCATATTCTCACAAGGACAACCCCTTTTCTGCCCACGTGGTCTGGGGTCAATGTACTTTATATACAAAACAGTGTCCACCGCGGGACTCTTTTTCAAAAGATGTGCTGGCAAACCTCTAGTTACAATCCGGGGAAGCCCACTGTTGGACTTGGCCCTTTTTGCAGGGTCATCCCTGAACTTTTTGCCTTCCTCCTGGTATTTTTTCTCACCTGGTGTTGGTGGTTTTAGGATTTCTGGGCACTTTAACACTGCTGTCCAGTGTAAAGTGCATGTGCTCTCTATGGTAAAACGTGGTAAGATTGGTCAACACCTGTTTGGCGTATTTAATTTACCTATCAGTCCCTTGTAAAGGGGTATCTCAGATACCCAGGGCCAGTAGATTAAATGCTACTGGTGGGCTTGCAGCGCTGCTTGCGCCACCCACCAAAGTAGCCTTTCAAACCTGTCTCAGGCCTCTGCCATTGCAGGGCCTGTGCGTGCAGTTTACTGCCGCTGTGACGTGGCACATAAAGTGGGTGCCACGTCTGTGACTCCCCTTTTACTACATAGCAGTCACCCCTAAGGTAGGCCCTAGCTAGCCCTATGGGCAGGGTGCATTGTAGGTAAAAGGTAGACATGTGCCTTAACTGTGTGGCATGTCCTGGTAGTGACAAACAGCCCTTTTGGTTTCTCTTTACTGTGAGGCTGCCCTCTCATAGGAATGCATTGGGGATTCCCTGATAAGTATTTCAGTGGTAATTCCTGATCGGAGGGGAGTAGCGTGATCAAGTTTGGTATGCTTGGAATAGTGGTAATAAATGCTGTGTAATGGTGTGCGCAGATTTATTATCACTATTTTAGAAATGCCACTTTTAGAAGTGGGCATTTCTGTGTGCTATGTGTCTTTGTGCCTGCCTGATGTTTATTGCATGTCTGGCTCTGGAGTGACAGGGGCTGGGTGAATCAGCGCTAGGCTGAATAGGCTGACTGCATTTGGAGTAGTGGGAGGAGTAGCCCCTGACCCTGAATAGATCTGTGCCTACCTTGTACAATGCTGGCTGCGCCCCCCCTGTTGTGTGTCTGGGGCCAGAGCCTACACTGACAATGGGGACTGTTGTGCACTTGCTAAGTGCCCCCCAGACCTGGCTTGGACTAGGTCCAGTGCCCTGTGCCAGGGCAGAACAAAGACATTATGGGTATAAATATTGGGGCTGTGACCCCATGTTTTGGGTTCTACTGCTGGGTGCTTACTTGAGGCCGGCAGGCTGCCGGACTGCCAGGAGGAACCGCAGTGGGACCCAGCTGCTGACTCCTGGGGGTTCCTACGTGCTGGCCTGCCTGTGCCCATCTCTGGCCTGGTGGATTCCTGGGGAAGGGCGCTGCCTGCTCCCCAGTTGTGCTTTTGAAGGGGGAGGCAGGCTGAGCGCTGCATTTTCCTTCCTTTGTCCTGCAGCCCTGAGCTGGCGGCACTGCAGGATTCTTGTGCCCTGTGTGCTTGGGCCCCTGGGGCGAGCTTGTGCAACAGTGAAGCGTCTGGAGTGCTTCTGCTGCACTGCGCCTTCCGCGCTGTGTTTACCCACCAGGAGAATGTGTGGGCACCCTTCAATTCCCTAACCGGAGCCTGAGGAGAAGTTCCCTCCTTGCCAATAACGGGTGCTGCCGAGCCGTGAAGGAGGAACCCTGTGCGTGGCCGAGCAGCGGTTGAGGAACTGCCCTGCCGGAGCCAAAACATTGCGGAGACTTCGCTCCGTGAAAATCAGAAGCCAGGCGAGGAGCGCCTGACCTGGGGCGTGGCCGAGCGTGAAGAGCCGCGCCAGAGGAGGAAGTCAGGCAAGCCTTCTGCCTGGAGGTGAGCGGGGCTCCCGTGCCGGTGAGAGCCCCGCGTATTGCCCAGAGAAAGCAGAGAAGTCCCGGTGAATAGAGGAGCCCAACATGCTGAAGTCAGGAAGTAGCCAGGCAGAGAAAAGCGGACGTTGAGGGCCGGGCAGGGCTATCATTGGAGCTCAGGCGGCAGTTGTCCGGTGCGTATTCCAGGCGAGGGCGGAGACACCGGTGTCTCCATGTGGAGAGTCTAGCTAACGGAGGCCTGGGAGATCCTGGAGGATCCCAGACGCGCTGCAACGTTGTGTGTACCCAGCCGAGAGCGGCTGCGCCACGAGGTGGCGGGAAGCAGCAGCTTTGAGGACCGTCATTTGAAGCATGATGCCTCCACAAGAACTGCAGGAGCCCCAGTGAAAGTGGGTGAGTGCCTTGGGTGGACGGAGTGTCCCTTGTCCCGGGCCGCACTGTAGTTTCCCGGCCAGGGGGGGGCCGTGGGCAAGCTTCACTTAGGTGTGGAGGCAGCACCAACTTTTCTCCCCGCATTTCCGACATCGCACAGCGGCGCCGCAATGCCGTGGGCGGTTGCACATTTGATTGGTGATTAGGGGTGTTACCTATCAGAGGAGAAGGAATGTGATGTGCCTACCTCAGAGATAATCACAGTGATGGTGATTTCCATAATGTGTATACTACTGCAAATGTTTATAATGGTGCACTATTGATGATGTGCCGGCATAATGCGTTATGCTGGAAGGCGATCTTACCAGTAGTTACTGGTCATCCTTACTGTAAGGAGGTTATAAGAGTACGCTCCCAGAGATATTGTTGCCTAGGGTGCAGTTATGCTTAGGCCTAAGGTGGGCCTGAGGGACTTATGATGTTTGCATAATATGCTACCCTATGTCATGCTATAATGTATGTATAATGGGCTTATGCTGAGGGTACTATTGCCAGTAGGTACTGGTTGTTTTTATTTTCCCTACTAGTGTGTTCTGATGGTTATGACAGTGGCCCGATTGGCCCTGTAGTGTATATAATCCCCTGTAAAGTCATACCTAGTGCCAGGTGGCACAGTGTACATATGTGATTACGTTCTAATGTGTTTTCATGCTAATACAAAGGCTATTTTTATATAACCTTGTATGGAGTTTCTTTTGTGGTGTGCCTAGTGTGTTGCTGCTGTGTGAGTGTGTTGCGCAAACGCTTTACACATTGCCTCTGAGATAAGCCTGTCTGCTTGTGCCAAGCTACCAAGGGGGTGGGCAGGGGTTATCTTCAGCGTGTAAATCCCTTGCCCTGACTAGAGTGGTGGTTTCTGCCTGGCTTAGGCGCTCGCCCTAGCCAACCAGAAATCCCATTTCTAACACCCACCATTCAATGTTACTACTCCAACACATCAGGTGGTACCTACACACTCTGTTGTATTATATGAACATGGATACAAACAATGATAGATCAATCTATATGCAGACTGACACAAGGTCTCTGTGTAATATATCTATTTTCTTATATATTTTCATTCGCCCATAGACTTTTTGATATACAGGTGATCCAGCGATCTGGGACTAATAATTTTCTACAGACTAGGCCCAATTTCATCACCCAACAAGTCCCTTCACGCTGGGTTAGTAAATTACTAAACAAACTACCAAAATTACCAAAATCCAATTTGTATCTTCTTTTCTATTATACCAATTGTGGCGATGCGATCTTTATATAGTTGACAGGGTTTGGCAAACCAATACTTGTTTCTAGAATACTCATAAACTAGAAAAACACCTCTAAAAAGACAGACACAATTGTATATTTTATAATGTTTATCTAAATAATGTGAAATAAATGCTCATCAATACCAAAATACAGTACAAATCATAGATCATCACAGAGCAACAATATCAGAGAAATAAAAACACATCTCAACATGTCAGTACATAAGGGAGTGGAAAGGCGAAGAGACAAAAGGTTCAGAGACAAAATACATTTGCAAATAATTATGCAAAGTCAGTTTTCTGTCTATACTAACCCAATTGAATAGGAAATCTACTCCCTGGTCATGAGAGCAGTAAGGCCCTCAAGAAGAGTTGAAGAGGCAAAGATTAAGTCAGGAATCAGCAGACAGGAACAGCCAGCTTATGAATAGGAGACAGCAAAGAAGGCCTCTCCTCACGCAGGTAGGAAAGCAAGCCACCAACTAACCACCAACTAACTTAACCCCTCCCACCTGAAACCTCAATTATACCCTAAAACCCAAATGTCCAACCCACATTTGTGTCAGAACAGAGGATTTCTCTACACATGATTGGTTAAGGAAGGGGGTGTACTGTCACACCACTCTCGTCATGTCCATCTCACTCAATGTCTTATTGTCTATTTATTCTGCATATCTACTTCAACCCCAAGAAATACAAATTCGAGCCACTGTCATAGCATTCGCTTCCTCCATACCAGTCATGTAGCAAATTCTGTGTCACATTTATCCGTTCGTGCTGCACAAAGAGGAAATGTTCTTTCACTCGAGGAAGAATTTTGTTTTCTTTCAGCTGTCTCTTGGCAGGCACACAGGATCTGTGAAGGACACTTGTCTTCTACTTTCACCGTCTTGCTCAGTTCTATTTTGCAGAATTTTATTATATTCTCATTAACCCCGTGTTTTCCCACAGAACATGAAACCATGCTTTTATGAAAAACAAAAACAGGCATTATTAATCATTTATAATGTTTTTATTTACGCATCCACCCAATGCTGCATCTATCCATGCGCAACCCATGTTAATGTTATTTTCCTAGCAAACGTTAATAATGTGCACAAAAGCAGCATTAGTCATTTATTTTTCGTTTGTCAAGAAGCATTTGCAGCCTACTCCAGTGCTTTAGCACACGCTTGCGCAGCAGCATTTTCCCTCATGTTAGGCTCTTTTCCAGATTCGTTTTTCACCGCATACGATTAGTATATGTTACTGAGAGTTCAATTCGAAGCAAACACAAGGAGATGATGGACGGAGTGCTGAAACTTTTCAAACATTCACCCCCAGTCACAGATCTGGGTTGAATCCATCATCATTCTTTAGCTCACTTTGCCACCCCAGTTCAGACACAGCTATATGCAAATCAGTCTTGACCCTGTGCCTCATGGGAACAGTCCAGACCGAACTGCCAAGCCATGTCTTCTCTGGACTGGAATCAAGCATCCTAGGACTGGTTTCGGGCTTACAGCCCTCATCAGCCAGGCTAGCTTGAATCCAGTGGCAAAGTGAGCAAGGGACCCACGTCTGGGCATACCCTGCCAACTTAGGGCAAACAAAGCAAACACAAGGAGATGATGGACGGAGTGCTGAAACTTTTTAAACACTCACCCCCAGTCACAGATCTGGGTTGAATCCATCATCATTCTTTAGCTCACTTTGCCACCCCAGTTCAGACACAGCTATATGCAAATCAGTCTTGACCCTGTGCCTCATGGGAACAGTCCAGACCGAACTGCCAAGCCATGTCTTCCCTGGACCGGAATCAAGCATCCTGGGACCGGTTTCGGGCTAACAGCCCTCATCAGCCAGGCTAGCTTGAATCCAGTGGAAAAGTGAGCAAGGGACCCACGTCTGGGCATACCCTGCCAACTTAGGGCGAACAAAGCATTTGCGGCCTACTCCAGTGCTTTAGCACACGCTTGCGCAGTAGCATTTTCCCTCATGTTAGGCTCTTTTCCAGATTAGTTTTTCACCGCATACGATTAGTATATGTTACTGAGGGTTCATATCGAGCAGGTTTTATTTCGTGAAAACCGTGCTCCATCTCAGGTAATAATCAACAATAGATCACATAAGTGCAGACGACGCGGTGCTCAAGTGTGAGAAACATATATCAAAAACTGTACACATAGAGACAATATATACAGATTCACTGGTTTGTGTATTTGACAAAGAGGAAACATGTGTATATCCTATTACAGCATGTGAGGCAATCATTGCTCAAAATGACCAGATGAAAACTTATGTCAACGTTTCGACCCCTATCAATTCTTGGGGTCTCTTCAGGACATTAGTGTCTGACTTATTACCAGGGGATATCCATCCACTGCTCAGGAAACAGTCTGTCTGGGAATATGTCTGAGTGCCTTAACCCGAACTATCAGGTCATGTACTTGCAATGGGTCCACTATCACCTCAAATCCGAGAGTTCCCCACAGTCAGAACTCTGTTCAGCAGGATCCATGTCCTCACTCAGTGGGAACCAGATGGTGTAGTGGAAACCGGACGGCCTCTATCAATTCATGCAAACCACAATGTGATGTGGACCCTCCATCTGCATGTACTGTCGGTCTGAATAGTATCTGTCGGCCGTTAGATACTGTCCCCTGGTAATAAGTCAGACGGCTATTATCCTGACGAGACCCCAAGATTTGATAGGGATCGAAACATCAGCATACGTTTTCATCTGGTCATTTTGAGCAATGATTGCCTCACATGCTGTAATAGGATATACACATGTTGTCTCTTTGTTAAACACACAAACCAGTGAATCTGTATATATTGTCTCTTATGTGTACAGTTTTTGATATATGTTTGTCACACTTGAGCACTGCGTCGTCTGCACTTATGTGATCTATTTTTGATTATTACCTGTATATCAAAAAGTGTATGGGCGAATGTAAATATATAAGAAAATAGATATATTACACAGAAACCTAGTGTCAGTCTGTATATAGATTGATCTAGCATTGTTTGTATCCATGTTCATATAATACAACAACAGAGTTTGAAGGCACCACCTGTTGAGTTGGAGTAGTAACATTTAATGGTGGGCTTCCTCGAATTGATACTAGACGTTTGCCAGCACATCTTTTGAAAAAGAGTCCCACAGTGGGCACTGTTTTGTATATAAAGAAGCTGGAATCCAAGCGCGCCTCAGTAACTTACAGCACCCTAATAGTTTCAAGAGGATGCAGTTTATAACACGAGTAGCCCCTAAGTTTGCCGCCAGGGTGCAGGTAAGAGGGGGGGTGGCGTCCAACTTGTTCTCGGCCCGGGGGGATGGTGGTAGTCGACAGACACAACTCCTGCCGCCCCCAAAATCAGTGGATCCCCCCCCGCCGCTCCCGCTAGCTACACCACTGAACGCGAGCATTGACTTTCTGAAAAGTGATGTTCCTCTTCATCAGAGCTTCAATACTTAAATTTTCTCAAAATATCAGAGGGGGTTCTAGAAACCCCCAGGTCTGTTCTTCAGGACTACGACCCAGGGGTACATACTTGTAGAGAAAATCAAAGTGTCGGGTTACATAGATTGCATTCGTTAAGAATATTGTTTTTCAAGATCTCTATATGAATTATATCCGGCCACAATTTTGCTCCTACATGTGAACCAAATGCTGTGTGCTGTTAGGATCATCATGTTAATGTGTTAATGCTATGCTTAATAAACATGACTTTTTTTTAACCCATGGCTGATCAGTAGTGTCTTGTTACTGAGTCAGTTTAATTGGAGTGGGCATGGTCGGGATTTGGGGACTCCGGAAATATGAACCAACCAACATGCCCAGCCCTGCCAAGTATCACGCATCAGGCGTTAGACTAACTCATTTCAGTGTGGTGGTTCGCATCACCGCACTGAAATGCATTGTCACGCATAATAGGCTGATAGCGCCTGGGCTATCAAGCCGGTAGGGCTGCTATATTGACTAAACTAAGCTGGAGTGGATTGGAAGCGCGCCGTGGTGTGTGCGCTGGTCACAGCACTGGGCTTCTTGGGCGATGGCTGAGCTACAAGCTGCTACTGCTACAATGTATCAATAGAGATGTTATCATTCCCCCCGGGTGTGGCATTACATTTTGACCGACGTCATAGGCGCCGGCCCGCGCGATGTTACGTTCTGCTGCTGGCTCGAGCTGCAGTTAAGTCCGTGGGAGGCTGACCTAGGCTATGGCAAATTATAGCAGCGTTGCTGGCACCGCCGTATGGTGGCAAATTAAAATCAGCCATGAACTTGCGACCGCCGGACCCAACCCCACGGGACCGCAGCGCATGTAGAGCCCACTGTGCAGCAGTGGCACCTACTGCTGAGCCTGACACTGTGCAAGTTTGCCGAGAGGAGCGACCAGTGTTGCAGTGGCCAGGCCAGGCCAGGCTGCTATGATGAGCTTGCGGCGCTGTGGTAAATCCCGCGGTCGGCCCTGTCCGGAAATGCAGCTCTCGCCGGCTGGGCTGGGCCTGTCCGAAAATGCAGCTCTCGCTGGCTGCCGGTGGCCTTCGCTGCAAATGAATCTTCATTCAAGTAAGCAAGTATGTGCCAGTAGCCCTCTGGAGTCAGGGGCATAAATTAAAAGCATTCAGTTAAAATTGCGGGTATTAAAGCTCCAAATGTTGTGCTTCAGCTTGTCTTGCTTTCCTCCTTACACGCACGCATGACACACCTGCACTCGAGTCGCAGCCACACACTTCCCTACAGACACCACGATACCTGTCTTACCATGGCTGAGAACTGATCGGATGATGTAACATTTGACTGCACTGCAGCTGGCCTAAACGCACTCATTGACTCGTCTTCTACTAATGCCACTGATTTTCCACACAATTAATTTTCCCAGCAAGCATCATATACATTGAAAAAAATGTGCCTTTCATTCACGATCTGGATTAGCAGCGTGCACGCGATCTCAATCTACTACAGGTCTTCACAACAGATGAGACCTTCGCCGTACTCCAACCCCCATCCCCCACACACGTCCAGGTTAGGCTGAGTTATGGATGCATCTGGGTGGCACATAATTTGTGGGAAGAGAGTTGACAAAAACTCGGTTGCTAGTGCTTAATGCTGCAGTAGTCAGCAGCACAGTAGACCTCTCCACCTACTAATTATAGCGCTGCTCATGAACGAGCACAGAGTGCAGCTTATTAAAAAAATTAACACGCAATAGATTATGATCGGCTTGTCATTCCTACCTGCCTTTTATCTACGTTTTGGTGTGCATCTTTTCTGGGTTTACCTTGTTGCTTGCTGGGACGTTAAGTCCAAGCTTTCCTAGATTCCTTTGGCTTGCACGAAGGACCGGATGAAAATGAAACTGGAAGAACTACATGCCCCAGAAAGGCCCTCCCTGGGAATCATAACACTTTCCTGTGCACAGGAATACACTATCAGAGGCCGAAGTAAGTTCAGTGCAATCAGCAGTGAGCGGAACCAAGGGACACGGCAGGAGGCGTGGGATGGGCACAGAGGATCAAGGCCTCAAGGTAGCCTAGCCCCTGCTGGTAAGGAGAATTCCTGGGTGGGAGAGGCGCGCAGGCAGGGCGGCAGGGAATCCCAGACAGCAGAAGGCAGTCCAGAGGGTGAACAATAGGCAGCCCCCTGGACCTCCAGTATACACCTTACAGTGTCCTTCTGTAACCCCTATCCATTCTGTTTGCACTTGCACAGGCTGTGGGAGTCCGTGGACCTCTTTTGTACACCAATCAGGCCCAGGCCTCCCAGATACTTCCTACAGAACCCACAGGAGGGCTGTGAGCTACATGTAAACACCTTAACCTTCAATACTTAGGGGCTTATTTACAAGGCCCTTGCGCCCCTTTTGAGTCATTTTTAACATGGGAAAAGTGACGCAAAAGTGGCGCAACGGGCATGTAAATCTGCCCCTGAGTCAATTGACAGCCTATATAACCTTTTTACATGTCAGGATGTAACCTCCATTCCTTCTCTGTGCACATTGCTCTCCTATATAAACCCCTAGCCATCGAATAATCTCCGGGCCTCCTTTGTACACTGTGACTTGTAAACCCTGAGCCTCCTGTAGTGTACACAGTTACACTGTGACTGGCCTCCTCAGTAAGCGGTAGCTGGGTCTCCGGGGTCCCACGATGCCCTTCCATTTCTGGTGGTTGCAGTAGTTTTAAGAACTTAAGAGTTTCTTGTTGCTCAAATGGGTTTAATTTCTGATATTTATATGTTTTCCTCATCTTCATTGCTTGATTTTGCTCCAGAGAAAGTGTCACTCATAGTCGTTGAATGTCACTCATAATTACACTGAAATTATGAAAATGTCACACAAAGCATTCTGAAACCTTGGCAGCTATGCATGCCTGTCCAAAATATTGATTCAAATTCAAACGTTGGCATAGAATCGCATCATCACCAATGCAATCTATGTGCTTCAGCAGAAGGAAAAGTGAATGCACATTGCACACCAAGGCATGGTCGTTTTTGTGCTACGCATCACTGACTTTCAGACGCAGATTCAGAGCACCTCAGCATCCCAACAAACTCGCTCAGATGGAAATTATTCCGGTCCATCTGAGCATGAAAGAAATGCAGTTAGACGTTTCCTTCTGGTATCATTTCTGTGATTAGCAATTGTGAGATTGCGATGATGCAAAGAAAAGGGGAAGGAAAACGTTTCCTTCCCCTTTGTCCAGTCTAAATGCAAATCAGAACTTTCTCGGCTCTTCGTCTGCATATTAATGCGCGCGTTGTCTCTGTGCGGTGATTGCCTCAGATTCCTGAAAGTTAGATAGATGGCTGTCTATTTTCTGGTAGAGGTTACACAAATAGACTGTTTTGCAGTTTCTAAACACTGAGCACAATCCCTTTTTATTGCAGACTAAGGCCATTCCGGCAGCTCGGTGGGCTGATCCCATTGGAGGCGGGACGAATGCAGGATGTTTCAGGCGGCCATCTTGTGACCTAGGGGAGTCGCCATTGTCATGCCTGCCTCGCGACGCACACGCTATGATGAAGGGAACGAACGCTCTGTGGTCTAATTAGCATTTCCTGCTAGTTGCTAAGGAAATGTCAGCCACCAGTTGGTGGCAAAATAAAGATGTAGTGTTAGTAATAATGACTTAAAATGTGGCTATTTACATAGGAATGCTCGGGTAATGATCGGAAATTACTATTGCAAATATTCCCCATGAGACGCGAGCACTGGGTTTTAACTCAATTATACTTTGTATGAACTTTCAGCCAATTAAGCGGTGTTGACGGCAGTGAATTCACTATGCCCGTACGATTGGAATTCAGAAAGGTGATTTACCTGCTATTTGAGGCGTCAGTGCGCGCGTGCGTTTCGTGTTGTTATCACGAAGTTTTAATGATCAATCTACAGAGACCTTTTATGCTATTTATGACAACGTATCGAAATCTGCGTCTTTGTCATTGCACTGTGCATTGTGGTGGCTTAGCAAAATTAATATTGTTTTACTGCAACATAAAACACCACAACCAGATATTTTCAGATGCGTTAAACATGCCGGAAATGTTTCCTTAAATTGACAATTCATTATGTCTGTGGAGAGGTATTTAAAATGCTTGGGGATCGCTCATAAAACAAGCATTGGCATAGCCATTGGGACCTTGTAAGTTTTTGGCCATGCAGCACATTATTAGGGGTGCTACAACATCTACTGATGCTTCACATGCCACTAGTGAATGGGGGAGTGAGCCGCCAATCAAGCCAGGATGGGCTTGTACAGGCCACAAGAGAGTGAAGAAGCTGCAAGGGTCAGGTATTATACTATAGAAGGGCGGGTGGAACATGTAGTGCCCTTATAATAGTAAGAGATATAATGGTGATGCGAGTGTGCCTGCCCACACGTTACTGGAAATGAAGGGACAAAGACAAACCCAGCATACAGCGCTAAAATGTGTGTATGTGTCCCCATTTTAGAAACGAGGATGCTTTTTGCACCCAAAAGTGCCCATGTGCCATAAATCATTGTTTAAACACTATGGGGCACATGCATCAAAGGTTTTTGCGATCGCAAACGGTGCGATTCGCAAAAATCGGCCGTTTGCGATCGCAAAATTACCTTTTGCGATGCATCAAGGGTCAAGGCCCTCGCAATTTGAGAATTCGCAATTAATTGCGAATTCTCAAATTACATAGCATTTAAGGAATCGCAAATTGAGATTCCTTAAATGCAATGCATTAAAGTAAAAAAATTAGCGATTTCGCTAATAGGGGCGCAAATTACCATGAAGTTGAACTTCATGGTAATTTGCAAAACTTTGAAAAATGCACTAAAGTGCATTTTTCAAAGTTCCATTTACACACACACATGCCCTTGGGGCATGTGTGTGTGCAAGATGTACTCATATGCAGATTTCAGGGTGCAACAGCGGGTCCTTTTGACACCCTGGCACCCTTGAAATTGCATTCTCAATTTGCGATTCTCTAATTGCGAATCGCAAATTGAGAATGTCTTCCCATTCATTCCTATGGGCCTCTAGGCCCATAGAAATTAATGGGAGGTATTCCTTAATTGCGACTCGCAATTAGCGAGTCGCAATTAAGGAATGTTTAGGAATAGCTATTTTTATAGCGATTCCTACATGCATAGGCTTTTGCGATTCCTTAATTGCGATTCCTTAATAATCGCAATTAAGGAATCGCAAAAGCCTACCTTGATGCATGTGCCAGTATATCTTTTCAATGCTGATCATTCCCTTATTGCAACTACTGTGTCGGAGGCAGCAGTAATTTTGCACCGGGAGATGTCAGCCCTCGAGGGGGTGATACTCTGCACACGGAATGCAAAGGCAGGATTAGCAGACCGGGCACTTTATGTAAGAGATCTGCTGGGTCAGTCCCCCATTCCAGTGTCTAATTAAAATGGAGGCGAGGCTGGGCTGATGTGTCTGGCTTAACGGGGGACATTTTTGCAGAAGAGAGGCCTGGCTGAAAAATATAGTTCGCTGGCTGCAGGCATGAAACATCCTAGGTATTATTAACTCAGCCAGGCATGCTACATAAAGGGGGGAGGGGTAAAGAGCAGCACCCACCTCCTTATCAGGGCTTGGCTGAACTGAAAGCAAGGGGGAGTAATAGTAGCTGCCATCTGCTAAGGGAGTGGGCATCAATAGAAGACCTCCTAAAAGAACGGCGTTCTGGGGTGGGGCGCTTAGGAGAGTTCGAGTGATGAAAACCTGAACACAAATAAACTCTTCACCTTTAGCAGCGCTCTCCCCTTAATTACATCGACCACGCCCTTATGAGAGACCCCCAGTTTTTTCATCCCCCTTAAAGCCCTGGTGGAGGTACTTACCTCTGCCACACTGACACGCGCAGACAGGCAGCCATAGGCTAAATGAGGCCATTATTCTCCATTGGAGCAGTTTGAAGTTTACCCCAAGGTTACGGGAGCTTTTACTTTGCACATTGAGTGCCCGCGTTGCTCAGGATTTCAGTCTCCCGTATTTCTGTGAAGATATAACAGAGCAACAGAGCTGAGCGCATTGGTATGGCAAGGCTGCCAAAGTCCCTAGAGCAAAGAGAGCCACCCGCCTCCCGGCTAACGGGTGAGCAGTGGACACCGCAATCACTCCGGTGCCACTGCACCTGATGTACTATAGATAATTATGCCCGTGGGTGAACTGGGAATACATGGATGGAGGCTGGGATGCATGTTGCCTATTTTAGAGCCGCCACGGGTTCCTAAAAGGTTAAAGGGGAACACTGATGAGATATATTCCTCTTAAAGGAAACTGCACACCATTAACTTGTCAAACGTCGGTGCGTTGTTTTTTTCTGCTGACATCCTGTCCTTTACTAATAAATATTTAACGCTGCTGTTTTTGCGTTGCTTCTCTGGCTTAAGGTTCTCACAAGCTTGTCTTTATTCTGGCGAGGCCGCATATATACTTTCTTTCTAGATGTGACATTTTGCTTTCACTTTTGCTTCAATCAACTCCTCTGAAGTTTGTGGAACACTGCGTCTGCTGCTCCGTGGTGTCTGTCTGACTCTGAGGTATTCTGTTTACAGGTCACTTTTATATTGTTATCGGGATATAATGAGTGAGAGGAAGTGTCCTACATGTGGGATAGATTTGTTTCTGTATATTTTTGGAGATCGGGACAGTAACACCCTTTTACGGTGCTCTTTCGCTCTGACCCTTGTCCGTAAAATCACTCTGACGTAAGCAGTTCTGTCTCCTTCACGATCTATTATTTTCTTCTTTTCATTTTGTTGCACAGTCATAGCGCTTGCGGCTGTTTACATTCCCTTTCTCCTAAAGCACCACCCTCCATGACTTGCGATCAATGATATGTAGCAGCATTTTAGTTTCACTTTCCTTTACTAAAAAGAATTTCGCAATACAGCAAACAAATCAACCAAGCTGATATATTTCTGGGCGAGGAGTCTTGTTTGACGTTCTCGGGCTGAGTTCACCATTCCTGGTACGTCTAGATAATGAATTTATTTTATGTACGTTACCATGTATTTGTGTTTCTTTTCTACAGAAATACTTTAGATTGTTTAGAGGTGACGCATTCAGGTGTAATTATGAACACGAAACCGAAATGGTCAAAGTGTGACTTTACAGTTTTATAAAGCATTGCGACTTAATCACAAAGGACACTTCCAAGTTCTAGACACTGGTTAACTGCACGGGATCTCACGGCTGCCTGCCAAATAGTAAAGATTTTCTTCTGTTTAATTGACTGCCAGTCAAATTGGTGTCTGTGTTATTTTCTCGTCTCGTACATAACTATAAATAAATAGATTAGAAACTATACTAATTACGCGACGGCCAGCTAGATAGCCAGCACCACAAGTAAAAGTGATATTTTTATGTTTGACTCTCCAACTGCTGTTTGACTGGCTGTCAATCAAATAGTGATATATGTTTCATTTTTTACAGTCTGCTCGCCAAATAATATTTAAGCTCTGCTATTTAAACTGCAGTCAATTAATAGCATAGAAACGTTACCCTAGGTCCAGCTAAATGAGAGATATCTATATCTGTATACAGTAAACTTGTTACACTCAGTTACTGACATTTAAATGGAAAAATATGAGTGCAGGTACTCACCAAAGGAGCAGAGATTGGGGTGGAGTTTGGGGCCGGCAAGGGAACGGTCGTAAGCTGCGAGGCTCTGTGTTTCACCTAAGCTATGTCTCCAGTCATAGTTAAAAGGAGCACGCAACAGCTTTGATTACCAGAGCTGACCCGGCGGAGCACTCGTAGGTTTTCTGTGCGCGAGAGATGACACAAGACAGGAAGTGTTTGCGCTCTTTGATTTGCAGCCGTCGCAGTCTGATATCCAATCACGGCTCTGAACTGGTTTTGTTTGATGTGTGGAACAATCTTCGTAGCCTGACCTTTTTGCTATTACTGCAGATTGGGGATGGATACGAGCGCTGGGCTGCCTGGGTCTGCGGTGAGGAAAGTAAAAAAAAAAAGTTTGACGATGACAAGGAGAGGAGGAGGCAGCAGGGGGAGGGGAGAGAGGAGGGGGCCTGCGGCTGTTTCCCTTGCGGGAGTGAGCTTTGAAACCATCTGTTAATTACAAACAGATGGTTTCAAAGCTCGCTCCCGCAAGGGAATCGCCAAACGTGCACGCGTTGCCATTCAAAGCAATGCAAAGCGTGCACGTTTTTGGCCTCAAAACCGAATCGATTCATAAAGGTCTCCTCCAAGCAACGCATGCGCGCTGCGTAGGCGAGACCTAAAAATGCATAGATTCTTTTCCACAAATTGACTACACAATATTATTTCTGATCAGCAAATCTATGTGGAACCTCTGTTGTGTGAAGAGTTCTAAACCAAATGCCACTCTAATACAGGAATGAAGGAATCTGTATGAAAAAAGCACGGGCAATGCAAATAGTTGTGGCTGTTCTATACATTGAAGTGCTTCTTCATTGACGAGTTTGCGCATGGTAGTGTGGAAAGATTAGCGAGAGAATTTGAGAATAAGTCAATGGTTGGATGGGAGAGTGAGTGCATGGATATAATAAAGCACGGGTACTCGCAGACATTTTAATGGGGCCAGAAAGTTTGGTCTAGGATGTGACTGAGGGCCGCATTGATCCCAGCTGTAGCGGTTCGGCGGAGGAGGGGTGGTTGGCCAGTAAAGTGAGTTAAGGGGAAGTGAAGCATATACATCTAGTGCCTGAATTGCACAATGAGAAACCAGAAAACCTAGGATTAATTCCGGCTTCCCCACTTTATCAAATTGTGTGATCCTAGCCAATTGTTTTATTTCACTTGTTCTTCAATATCATATATAAGAGGACTTCGAAATACATGACCTCAAGATGTGTGCTGTCAGAGTCAGTTTTTGCAAGGATAGCACCCTGGGCAGAAATAAATTTGTCGCCCTCGCTGCTTGGGCATAAAGTGAGCCTCTTTTGTGTTCAGAGGTCAGTCCCTGACTGTCCACATCAGAATTGTGACTGGCCTCTAAATGAAAACATCTTATCTCCTCCAGCTCACTTGAATCATGACGAGATTAGCTGTCAGTGCCAGGTTGTTTGTTGAGGGGTGGTGGTGTTAATAGTATGTGGTAGCAGGGGGGAGAGGTAGATGGGAGGACACAAAAGGAGGCTAAGGGGGTGTTCTAAACAGCACTTACAGCACTGGAGCCAGTTGACAGGGGCTCTGCTGTCTTCATGGCCTTTAATGCAGACAGTTCCCTATGCCCTCTCCGAAGACTGGTGCCCTGGGCCCACCTCACACATGCCAAAAGCCAGCTCTATGTGCTGTACAAAACCTTTTCCTGTGTTTGATTTCTAAAGTATAATGTTGGTCATGTATAATAGAAGTATGCGCATAACAACTGACTCGCTCCTTATTTCACTATTGGCATTGTCAAGGGTGGGGGAAGAACTAATGTTTCTAAATTCATGTTTTAAAACTATCACTTTAAAAAATACTTCTCTGTGCACAGATATAATTTGATGTACTAAGGTGAAACTATTCTACATGTTAATGAAATACACTTTATAAATTTCGAAGACACTTCATTACATTTTTACACTTTTGCTACAAAATGTCTTGAAAAATGAAGGTGTTCCTAAAGTTAGGCGACACAGGACTCCCTAGTTACTTCCTTTCTGTAACATCAATTACTCTTAAAAAAAACAGCTTGCCTGTTTATTTAACATTGTTTTAATGTTTAGTGCTGAAACTAGCAAACAGCAGCCCAGTGATGCTGTTGACCAGGGGGCCACAGGTACAGGTCAGGAGGGCCGCATGCAGCCCTGGGCCAAACTTTGAGTATCAATGGATTAACGAGTGAGTTGCTGAGAACAAGGATGGTTAGAATGGGTTAATGCATGGATGAAGAGTTCAAAAAGTGAATAGGTGGATGTTTGGGTATACATGTGACTGCATGAATGGATGAGTGGATGTATGAATGAATGCAGGCAGATTACACAAGCCTTAAGAGTCTTGGGCCTCAAATAGCAGTAGTGGAGATGGTATAACATTTCCAAGAATTACCACTATTAAGCCAGTGCAAGCAATATATGTAAGGGAAAAATGGCACAGGTTGAACCTACTCACATCTGATATGGAATAAGTGAAATCTCTATATCAAATATGTTGTTTAGCAGTCAGATTTTTCACTTATGCGATAATTAAATTCCTTAGCTGCAAAGATGAAAGTATGTGGGGCCCTGACATCAAACAACTTTAGAGACCAGTCAAATTTTCAAGTGTTAACTATGAGTAATCATCCAGACATTTCTTTTTGCATTGGCTTTTGGTTCTAGCAGTTTTCTTTATAAATATAAAACTACATACCCGTATATGCAAACAAAACATGCCTTGGCAAGGATAATAGGTGTGGCTTATAGCAGAAAGTGTCTCTTCAACGAACGGTGAGTTTGTCTGTGGTTGTGTGTGCTGGTAGTAAAACAATTATGGTAATCACGTGACTCACTTTCACCAGGACATCATATTCCAGTCCTGTCATAAAGCACTGCTTTTAGGTGTGTTGCATTTATTAGTTCCTTTAAAATAACTGTGCAGCTCAGGTCAAAACTTCCTTTGCGTCTCATGGTCCAGGCTGATATGCACAATCATGCTTTTTTCAATTAAACATTTTTTTGTATGGCTGAGACAATCAAAGTACACCAGTTCGTAGTTAATTCAGTTAGTTCAATCAGTTAATTTTATGAAACCAATGAAATCTCGCGTTGCTGTGGTATATTCAGTGTAATGCATTCGAAGAAGTGCTCGTGCAGAAATGCACTGGGAAGACTAGGAAGCACCGCCGGGCCTCCAGACATGCTCTCCTCCCCTTTCCCCAGAGATGGCGCTGAAATCAGCAGCCGTGCGCCACGGAGACACCTTTGCGCCATGGTGCAAGGGTGTCTCCGTGAGTCTAGCATAGGATTTGTACTGGAGGCGTACCCTTCCATTACAAAATAAAATGCATAGACTGACTTTAACCATTTTTCCTCTTTGTATGTGTGCTGTACAGTGCAGCACACATATAAAGCAGGAAAAGGAAGAAGAAATGAAAGCATTTCCCTGCCTCGAGGCTACTTCAAAAGGGCACAGTTTTCTGATGCTAAACCCTGTGTACTTTATTTAGTAAATTGGGTTTACTGTCAGAAACCTTGGGTGGTTGCATGGGAATGCCCATGCTCCACCCATGGTACGCCCCCTTGGTGCTAAGTGAAGCGGTTACTTTCACGTTATTTCCATCACTAAACAAGTTTAGCGATGGAAAGTAAATCGGGAAAAAAAATTGTGCCGATTTGCGTCACTTTTGTGATGCAAACACGATGTAAAATGTTAGTAAATCTCTCCCTCTGTGTCTCTTCAACAAAGCTCTATAATTGTCACCCTCTGGTAGCAGTATTATGGAGGTCCCGGGTTTTAACTAAACGTATAGCTGTTCCTCCCAGATTCCTGTACTGCACTCCAAAGAAGCTGCATTGGAAAGCCAACAGGAAAGCATCTGCTTCAGTGGTACAGGCAAGTGTAGGCTAATGCCACAAGAGCTGCTTCTTTGAACAACACTCAAGTACTGGCAGCAATCTCAGGGTGGTGGAGTGTAAATACTGGCTGCTGGTCTCACAGCATTTGAACTATTCCCATGAGAACTGGTGTTCTCACAAATGGCCACTGTGGGACAAGAAGCCCTAGTATAGATCCTGTTGGAAAATGGTCCATTCTACAGGGTCGCCCCAAAACTTTTTGCCTTCCTCCTCCTTCTTTTTGTTCAATTTGTTTTTATTGGCCTTAGGACTCTGAGCACTTTACCACTGCTAATCAGTGCTAAAGTGCATGTGCTCTCTCCCTAAAACATGACAATATTGTCTCATAGCTAATTGGCATATTTAACTTACTCATAAGTCCTTAGTATAGTGCACTACATGTGCCCAGGGCATGTAAATTAAATGGTACTAGTAGGCCTGCAGCACTGATTGTGCCACCCAATTAAGTAGACCTCTAACCAAGTATCAGGCCTGCCATTGCAGAGCCTGTGTGTGCAGTGTAAGCTGCCACTTCGAAATGGCAAAATAAACCATTTGCCAGACCCAAACCTTCCTTTGTAATACATATGTTACCCCTAGGGTAGGTCCTGGACAGCCCAGTGGACAGGATACAATGTATTTAAAATGTAGGACACAGACTTTTAGTTTTACATGTCCTGGTAGTAACAACGCTTAAATTTGTTTTTCACTACAGCAAGGGTTTTATCTCCCGTAGGAATACATTGTAATTACCGTATTACATTTTTAAGTAAGTGTAATTTCCAAATGGGAAGATATAACTGATTCAAGTTTTGTGTCTCTGGAATGCTAATTTAAAATCCTAACTTATAGTGATGGATTTTAAATTACAATTCTGAAAATGCCACTTTTAGAAATTTCAACTGCTTAATTCTATAAAGCATTTCTTGTGAAGCACATTTATTTGGGCAGGATTAGAGGTCTTGGTTGAGGTAGGATGGGTTTGGGAGTATTTTTTCCGTTATGGTCTGGGAACTTCAGATGACGTGGGTGCTGCACGTGACTAAGTTTAAAAGCAGCAGGAGTGAATCCGAGTTTGCAGAGAGTATTTCCTACATGGAGTAGAGAGTAGCTGGCGTGTACAGAGGTAATTAGCTGTTTTGTGAGGGGTATTATAATTTGAGGGATAGTGGGGGTGTGGGCACTTAGCTGTGGGGACCGAACTTTGGTAGCTTTATGGGTTTTTCATTTGGGTTTTGGCACTGTGCAAGCTGATGATGGGTTGTCATCTGGGGGAAGTTAAGGGGGTGGGGGAGAGTACGATTCGTCAAAGCAACAAGAAATTAGCTGGTTTGCTACATGTAATTTATTTAAGAATTATAGAGGACAATATTGGTAACGCACACATTATTTGTTTTCTACAGTTATCCCTGACGAAGGGCAGAGACTGCCCGAAATGCATTGGGTCTTTTAATTAACTTATTGTTACGCCATGCGGAGGGGTGAACCCCCATGTGCTGTTCAGAAAGGCCTGGATGGGCATTCGTTGAATATGAAATAAATTGGTGAAACACCATTTGAAAATATCATGATGAAGCTGTGATTCTTTACAAGAGTACCGGATTAAGGATGTTAAACAATAAGGAGTTGATTTCTCGGCAGTGCACCCCGTGATGGAACCTGACGAGGTTCCTGTTTTCGTGTAACTTTTAGAAATTTGGCATTTTCTTGCTTTAGCCGTCTGGTACCTGTAGCCTGTCTCTGATCACATGACGGGGTGTAGTTGGCAGTTGGGCTTTGTGTATTCCTCCTAGACAGCCACCCACAATGGGCGATTAGGTGTGTCTCAATGGGCCACCTCTAGCAGGATGGAAGGGTGGAGCTGGGAACAGCCTCACTTACACCTGGATAGGTTGTGTCCTGCCCACACACAAATGGCTGCATACCCCCTGTAATGAGTCTGGGGCCAGGGCAGGAAGGGAGGACCTCTGTGCACTTCAAATGCATGTAGTCCAGGAAGAAGGACTGCTGGGCTGCTGAAGGACTGCCACTCTACTGAACTGCACTCTGCTGGACTCCTGCTTTAGTGCTGATCTGGTGCCAGCTGCCGTCTTCCCTGGGTGAGAAGGACTGGCCCTATATCACTTGACCCCAGAACTCACAGTGACTCCAAGGAACAGTTGTCTGGCCTCCTGATCTGAAGCCTCAGGGACATAACAGGCTTCCAGCTCCTGCACCTGGACTCTGCCATCTGTGAGTCTACCCTGCCAAGTGGTGCCACCCCAGTCCTGGACTCTTGGAAGTGGGCCTAAGGTGCTTGCCAGCGGAACCGATGCATCTTTCCTGCTGAGTGACGCATTCACGAGCAGAACCGGCGCATCTCCTCGGCTGAGTTGTACCTTCCCAAGCAGAACCGACGCATTGCCACTGCTGCATGGATTGGAGTCATCACAAAAGACTTGCATTGCCGCGCCTCCTGCATCTTGGGACTGATGCATCACCTTCGTAATCACCACGGAATAATGCTTTTCCTGGTGCAAGCTCCTCACATTTCACGTCGATGGCAGCCTCGAACGACGCCAAAACTCCACATCGCAGTTTCACTGCTGATAGGAATTGATGCATCACCTCTGCTGTGCCTTGCATCCTCGACATCGGGCTTCGCATGGTAAGCTCTGTCGAAAGGATCCTTGATGGACGATCCCGCATTGCAGCCTCATCTGCCTCGGAACCAACACATTGCCTCTGCTGCACGAAGCATCTTTGACGCGGTTCCACGCAACTGTCCGCAACCCAGATTTAAGGTACTTTGTTCAGCGTGGCTAACTGGGTCCCTGTAGCCAGCCTGTGCTCCATCACAGTTGGCCTGAACTTGTGACTTTATCCCGGTCCGGGGTGACCAGATATCCCCCAATAGCTCTTTGCCCTTTTTGTCGCTATCTTTCACTATAAACTTCGAAAATCAACATCTCCGGTTCTACTAATTAGATTTGTGACGTTTTGGCCTTATTTTATTTATTAAAGTCAGATCTATTTTACTAACTTGGTGTGGTATCTTTTTGTGTGGTGTGTTCACTGTTTTACTGTTTGAGATTGTGCACAAATACTTTGCACACTGCCTTTAAGTTGAGTCTGACTGCTCTGTGCCAAGCTACCAGAGTGTGAGCATAGGTTAATTTAGGGTTTGCCTGCCTCTTACCATGACTAGTATTGTGGTTGCTGCTTAACCAGGGCTCATACCTCAGTCAACAAGTAACCCAATTTCTAACAGATCCCTTTCCAGATCCAGACTGCCCTAAGACCCATTGGCCCAGATCAATAAGCAAGTGGCAAGCTAAGGTTGGCTGGTGGGGGGACAAATCAGGGTTGAATGTTTGTGTGTGACCATGACCAGCTGTGGAGTAAAGGGGAATAGGACCAAAAGTATGGAAAACCGGACTGATTGAGGAAGTAGGAATGGGGCTAGGAGAAGGAGGACCAAGGCCACCTGGGGGGTAATCATGACAGCTTCACTGGGCATGAACTGAAAGAGCCTTGGTAAAGGGGAAGGGCTGTCTACTGCAACAAAACCAGTTGCATATCCAGTAACATTTAAGCACCTAGAAATGCTTAAAACCTGGTAGACAAGATGAGCTGTTGAAAGTAGAGGTTTGGGGATACACAGAACAAGAGGACTCTCCAGAGAGTAGTATCCACTAAAGACAGACTGCCTGAGACATGGTGGCAAACCTGGCACATTAGTACTTGACTTCAGGAAAGTGAAAATGTTTGCCATCTTAAGTTGGTGTTTGTTGCTGTTTAATATGATAGTATGGTTGTTAATAAATAATAGAGGAAGAGGCATGCTTCAGTCTAGGCTAGCAATATATTTGCTGCACCAATTTGCAAATTCATGTGACTTGTCCCTTTTCATTGTAAATTAAATCCTCTCATCTAAGATTGGATTTACTTCATCATGTTAATGTGATCCCAGATTTGGATTAGGGTATTCCCCTTACAATGCATTGGGAATTGTATGATGGGCCTTCATTTTTACTGATTAGTGCTACAGTCTTTCTTTTGAACCTTGCTTGTTTTAGTGTAGACATACATGCAAGTCCCCCGAAAACAATGACATCAGTATTCACCAGCAGGAACTAGTCTCTGTTTGGCTTTTGGCGGATCCTTCTGGTAAGACTTGAGACTGCAGATAGGATGCGCTGCCCTTGATTAAGTGCCGCACTCATTAGCCGCTGTTAACAAAAAGAATTACGTTATCACCAACCAGCAAAGCATAATGTTAACAGAAATAAAAAGTCATGAGCAGCTCCAGAATATAAACAACGCTCCCCAGAGGCAAAAGCTGAGGGACACTGAGGAACTCTTAATCATAACAACTATAAGGGGCTGACTCAGTGTTGTGATGTTGAAATGAGGTCAAGCGGACAATTAAATTCTCTGTAGCCACACCTAAAACGCAATTGGAAATATAAGCATTCCTTCACAAATCTACTTGTGGAACAATGTCACTCAAGGATTTACTGGTTAAGCATGTATTAGTGAGAAAGTGGGTTATTAGTTAAACAGTAGTCCACCACAAGTAATAATGTCACTGTTCTTGTTGGTTCAAGTAAATGTTTCAGTAATTAAAACCGGAGCTCAACCCCTGATAACTATGGCACAGAACAGGCAGGCTTAACTTAAGAACATTGTAAGCCATTTAGAAGTGGCAACTAGCTAAAGATTTGAAAACACAACAATCTAAAATTCCTACTCCAATTTATCAAAATAGAGAATAGTTTAATGAACAAAATGACACCAAGAACACAAAAATCCAATTTGGGGAACCTAGGATATGAATTTTTAAAATGTTCAATAAAAATAGCACCAAAAAAGTGTTAAAAGCCAACTACAGTCATCTGGTTGTGCTTGACCGAGACCTAGGAGTGCTCCAAGAACAACCGTGATGGAGCACAGATCGGCTACAGAAACAAAGTTTGACTCCATTGAAAGTATTACCTTATGACTTAATCTCTGAAATGGAATTCAGAAATCCTCCATGGGGCAAGGCAGCAGGCTGTGGCCAAGAAGGGCTCCACGAGGCCAGATAGTCATCGGACGAGGTCCTGAAGAATTGCTGACTTTTGGCAGGAAAGCTCTGAGTGGGAGAAATTCAAAATTCACACCCAAGGAAGGTCCCTCCCCCAACCGCCGGATAATTCTAGTATTTTCTCCCGGCGAAGATTTCTATGTTTGGACCTTGTGACTAATATGGAGCTCAGATTCCTTCAATGGGGCAAGGTTGCAAACTATAGCTGATCGGGGCTCCATGAGCCCAGATACACTCTCTGTGATCTCCTGCTGGAAAGGATTTGCTGCTGTGGAAAAGTTCTGAGCAGGAGCAGCCTGAATCTTTGGGCCAGTGGCAACACACCATCTTCAAACTGACTTGGCATGCTTGTCTCAGTCCTCCTGAGATATATGGAGCCAAATGTTTCTAAATCCCAGTTTTTAGTATATTAGAAGGCTTACACTTGGATACAGTCATAGGTCCAACGACCGCAGGGACAGCACTTTTGGGGTCATGACTCACTTCAGCAGAAGCCACCAGCACCGTCCAGAGCAAGTCCAGTTGGAATTGCTCAGCTGCGCACTTCAGGAAATGGGGCTTCTTGCAGCTTTTTATAGCCCTGTAGCTTAACAAGAGGTCAGCCAAATAATCATTGTAGTCCATTTCCTTGTCGCGAGTACAAGTGGCAGGTCCAGCCTTTCAGATCTCCTCACAGGTCTCAACAGCAGGTACAGTCCTTCTTCAGGTTTTCACAGGTACAGAAGTGTTCTTAGGATGGTGCCCATTTATGCCTGGTATTTGCCTATGGATGGAGTTGAGTCCTGCCCCCTCCCTAACCAATTGGAAAAAGGTTTTGAAGTGTAACCCTACCCAGGTTTGCCACAGTTCCTCTATGCCCTTTCTGCAAGCAATCCTGCAATGCCCCCCCTCTGCCCAAACCCAAGACGGTGAAACCATTCTTCCCTTGTGCAGAGTCTGTGTGCCCGCCCCAGAGGTGTCACCAGGAAAAGGAGCAACCCCTTCTCTGTGGTCACTTCAAACCAGCTCTGGGAGCAGCTCCTCTCCCACTGGGAGTGGTGTTCCAGATGGTCATCATGTCAGAGGAACAGAAACACTTCCCCGAACCCAAGTCTTTAACTTCCTCTGGGAGCAGTTTTGACACCTCATCAAGGGGACTATTCAGCTGCAAGGTGACACTTGGACCTCATTCAAATGGACCTCCAGAGACTTTTGGCATGGAAAAGGAAACTTTCAACAAGTACCTTTTCCACAACATGAATTACAAATCTGACTTCACCACTGAATTGGGTTTGTAATAAATGTTTCAAAAAGTCCAGGAATAATAATAACAGTGATGTTATCATTAATGTCATCACTGATGTAATTTGAGATGTCATCAGTGATATCAATGATGTCATTAAACATGACATTAGTGATATAATATGTGCGGTCAGAAGCAGTGCATGGCATTGTTCACGGTAGGGCATCAATTTTGCGGCGCCATTTTGGATCAAGTGATCGAAACTAATCCTTTGCCATTTCTGAGAAACGGCCATCTCTAGGTTATGTTTCTTCGGAGCTGAGTTTTGCTACACTAATGAATGCACTGTTCTTATTAGCGCATGCCTTTCCTTAGATATAGGCCTACTCCCACTTGTCTAGTGGTGGGTACAGGCAGAGTAACCTTGAGTAGTGGATAATGGGGGCCCGGTCTCAGAATCCTGAACTTACCCTTTTAGTAATTTACTGTCCAGCTGCATCTCCCTGGAAAATTCCATAGTGGACTTGCTTTCATTGGTTTCGAAGTGTACATAATGTTTGCTGATGTCAGTCCCTCTGCAGCACTCCCTAGAGACTGGGCAGACACGGCTCCGCTCTGAGCGTACTCTGAATAAACAGATATTGATTTGTATTCTCTACTGTCTGACTGACTCTTCATTTGGTATGGAAGCTGAGAGGTGGTCTTGTGTGACCCAGGTGACTCGAATCGGGTCACTTCCTTCAGTTGGTGCCCGAACAGGGACTCCTTCGGGTGAGTGACCCATCCCCTTCCGCGGACGGGGGGGGAGGTCGAGGCCATCGTCGGATGGACGGATCAGGGATCCCTGCACAAAGAGTTCCTGGTACTCGCAGCTGCCCCTTCTGTCCTGCCAGATGGTGCCTCGCCCAGTGGTCATCCCAACTGGAGTCCTAAACAGCGAAACCCTTGGATCTGACCGTTTGGTCTGAAGAGTCGTCAGTAGAGAATCAATTTGTTTGACCTGCATATATCAGGTGAGTTTGTTTTGGTTCTTTGTGGCTATGGTACCATTTTGGTTTGTGTTTGGTACGGTCTAAGGACCGTCTTTTAGATAACAGCATTTGCACTTGCTTTGCCAGGCATAAAATAGTGAATTTGTGTTCTTTTGAAAATGCCTAGTGTCAGTAAGTTGTTTTCTTTGTGCTGTCGCTGTTGTTCTGTTGATGCTCGATTGGAAGAAGCTCAGCCGGCGC